>OY041614.1:22500-90000 GCA_955876795.1 Eupithecia tripunctaria | reverse complement strand
TGTCTCCTGGTCATTTGTAGAGGACACTATGATGGAGTGCATGGCGGTGTTTCCCGGCTCCCGTTCATTGGGAGAGCCCGCTGTAACACTCGCATAGGAGCCTCTGCTCGTGTGCCACTCCTGCTGTGTTCTCAGCGTGTCGGTCAATCTCTCCATTTCCTTTTTGTGGTCTTCCAGAATCCTTCCATGCTCCTCCATCTTCCTCATCAATTCTTCCCCTTGCCCTGTCATATGTTGTTCCTTTTCCTTGGGTGGTTCTTTTGCCTCTTCCTGGATTTTCTTCTGAACCCTACCCTGCCCCTTAACGCTGTCAACTTCTTTGACCAGCTGGTACAACCTGTCAATTGCTTGCAAGACCTCGTTTTTTATTTCTGTCTTCGTGTTCCTCGACTTCTCTAGGCTGCCCTTAGCTTTGACCACGCACGCTCTAGCCTCGGTGAGTCGGTCAATATACTTTGACGGTGAGCTTGTCACTGCCATAGTTGACAGTTTTTGTGTCGTTGACGAGGTCGTAGTCTTGAGCTTTGACTTTTGGGGCTCAGAATCCTGGATTTTCTTCGAAGGGCTTAGAGATTTACTATTCGGATCCACTTTTCCGGTCTCCCATTCCCCAATGCTTCGTCTCACACTAGGATTTTTTGTCATCTCTGGCGTCCTAGAAGGTCCTGCCTTCTCCGTCTGGTCCAGAGATATCAAATTTTCGGTGTCACAAGTGACACTCGTCGTCTTTTTGACCGGAGTGCGGATCCCGAAAACCATTTTTCGTAAGTTATGTTTAAAATTGTAATTAAGATGGTATGTTTTATTTTTCAGATGGCGTCACCAGGTCCTGTCAGTCTACGTGTGCAGAGTATCGCCAGGTAAGTGCAATTTGGGGTAGGACTTGTCAACCTTGAAGTTTGACGTGTAAAGAGCGTCAACTTCCGATAAGATAAAATACTTATAAAATAAACAAAGAAATAATTTTTTGGTAGAGTCACTTAATATTGCCCAAAAGATTAGAAGAGCCAGATATATTGCTTGGTCAAGAGTACATTAAACATAAATAATATAATAACCTAAATTTTTTGTAGAGTAGAGTCGACTCTATCAATGTCTCTATTTCGGTAATACGCAGAACCCACTATGTCGTACGACTTTGTAAAAGAAAAATTTTGAAACAAAAAATTTTTTGACTCTATGTAGAGTCTTGAGACTCTACCTAAAATATAGTCCAGCTCAAGTCCTACAGTTTACAAAAAACCGCACTGCTGTAGGACTTCTGGTTCCGCAGATATAAAATTCCGAAGTTAGGCAAGAAATACAGTAAAATTGGGGTTGCAACCCTTAAGAAGTAATTTACAGTGACTATTATACACAAAATATCTTACTCGTATTCTAAACCTTTAATTAAGCTATGAAAAAAGTATAAAAATGAAAATAAATTTGTTTTTGGTAAGAAAAATTTCCTAAGTCCAAAGTCGATTTTGGGGGTAGGGGGTTGAAACCCTGTCCAAATGATCAGGGGAGGGCCCGAGGGTATCCGGCTTCTGGATACCGTGGGGGGGGGTTTGGGGGGGGGGTAAAATGGTCAGATTTGACCTAGCACCCCTAGTTTCGCCGCAAATAGCAAAACAAGTTTATTTGCGGTTGGTCGAGACGTAGGGTGCTTCTTGGAAAATCGCTAAAAAATAAAATTAAGGGTTTGAAAAATCTGTAAAAATTAAGGAAGTTAAAACTTGAAATGTGCTTATCTAATTTGATTTTGGAATAAAAAATTTACCTGCAAAATTTTTGGGGAGGGCTCTCTTAAGTTGGGGGTTGTAAAACCAACAACCGCAAAAAACCAGTAAAAAATTTTTCCTACTCACCCCTGGCTCGAGAAAAATCTGGAAAAAATGGTAGTGATAGCTGACAGTATAAGTAACAAAATGGCGTTTGAAATTTTGAAAAATTTACAATCCAACTATGTTTAAAAAATTCCCAAAACTACCCCTTAAATTCGGACTTTTTGTGGACGTTTATTTTGGTCACCCTATGAGTGAATTATATTGTGTTTGGGCTCAAATGACTCGTCGTGGATCAAAGAACTTATTTCTTTTGTCAAAGTACAAAAAATATAAATAAATAAATAAATAGAGTCTATAAATGGTACGTAGGTATCATTTATACAAAAAATCTTAAAAAGCTAATAATAATTATTTTTAAATAACAAAAGTCAAAAAATAGGTCTATAAATAGGTATTCCAACTACTGGAAGGTCAAATAACGATCAAAATATAATCTTGGAATACCTACTTAATACCACGTGACGTCACACTTGTTCTATGCGGACCTTGTTATTTAAATAGCTCGGAAACCGCTGGTCAGAAAAATCTGAAATTTTGCACAATGGTTTTCCTATATCTAAAGATGATTTAAGAGTTTTAAAAACACTAGGTCACAGATCTTATTAAGGTAATAGATAAGGTCAAAGTTCAAAGAAGTTTAAAAACCTTGTAACTTCCGAGGGGGTGGTCCGATCGGGATGGTCGAGGTGCCTTCCGGCAGGTCTTGATGTCCTCCACGAAAGTAAGTTCCAAGATTTGGCCCCAGAAGTCTGGAACCTGGACCACGTGCCACGTGGTTTTAGGGTTTTTCGTCAATAGCTCAGCGAGTTCACCTGGGAAAAATCCAGGACTCAGCTGAAAGGTAGTTCCACTCGAGACGCGTCGATTTGCAGTTGAAAATATGTGGGTTGTCGCTGCAAAACAAGCAGCGTTGCAGTCCGAAGATCCAGATGTTGGTGAGATTTTGGTTTTTTCGGTGTTGTGTCTCCAATAATGGTCCGATTTGAAAAATTTTTTCAGCACTGCAATCCTTGCGTAAACACGCATCCAACGACGTATAACACTGCACAAATTCACTTAAAAAACCCGTTTCACTGATTTTTTGAACGCGGAGCGACTCAATTTCGTGGCGTTCGGGCTCGCGGCTCGAGTGGAACTCGGGTTAGGTTAGGTTAGGTTAGGTTAGGTTAGGTTAGGTTAGGTTAGGTTAGGTTAGGTTAGGTTAGGTTAGGTTAGGTTAGGTTAGGTTAGGTTAGGTTAGGTTAGGTTAGGTTAGGTTAGGTTAGGTTAGGTTAGGTTAGGTTTTTTTTTTTTTTTTTTTTTTTTTTTTTAACCTGTCCGGGCGCTATGGCCCGGCCCGCGAGCTATCCTGTCCGGGAGCGCCGTGTCCCGGCCCGCGAGCTATCCTACCCCTACCTCTGACATGATCAGAGACTTTTTCCACTGATTTTATAATAAGGGATCCATACAATGGGTTTTATCTTTATTTAACTTAACTTAGCTCTCGTTTTTTATTTCTTGTACAATTTTTTGGATTATATTATATTCTTACTTTCTACAGGGTTTATTGTTTTTAAGGTTATTTTACATAGGGTTTTTACATCTAATTATTTCTAACATCTTGTATCTTAGGTCTAGTTCTAATTCTACTTCTTTTATACATACATATTTTTGACAATTTTTCTTAGTATGCATTTTACGCATATTCAATAATATGCGTAAATTCATAACTTATCTAACTATTTATTCTTATTTATTACCTTATTTGCTATTTTGGTACAGAAGTCCATGAATTTAACTCTTTTTGTTTTGTCACTCATAATATCGTTTGCATTTGCTATATTTATTGTACAGTCTAATATATTTTCGGTCTCATACCTCTCTCTACCATAGACGGGACATTCGAATATAATGTGTTTAGCGGACTCATGTTTTTCGGGTTCACAGATGCATGATGGGTTCTCCTTACATCTGAAACGGGTCAGATATTCGGAAAACCCACCATGCCCCGTTAGCACCTGTGTCATGACTTGTGTAGGTTCGTATTTCCTGACGATCTTGTATGCTCCAACTGCATCCGGGAAGAAAATCTTCGTTGTAGCAGCCGTGCCTTCTGCCATGTATCTCCGGTTCCATCTCTCAAGAGACTCCGCACGGATCTCTCTCTTGACAGATGAAATCGGACACGCATCGTAATCCGGTTTTTTCTTCAGTAGGAGGGCAGCGTTTTTAGCAAGATGGTCTGCTCTTTCATTTCCCTCTAATCCGGCGTGGGCTTTTATCCAAAACAATGTTACGTGTTGGTTTCGGTCTTTAATTGCCTTCAAGTTTTTTCGGATATCTACCGCCAGTGGGTGGATGGAGTTCGGATTTGTGATGGTTTCCAGTGAAGATCTGGAATCACTGTAAATTCCGAAGCTTTGTTCTGGGCACTTCAGGATTTCCCACGAGGCTCTCCATATGGCCAAGAGTTCCGCCTGATAAACCGTGCAGTAGGATGACAGTTTCAACTTGATGGCTTTGGTCTCAGCGTCATTGATCCAAAAGGACAGTGCCGCACCTACTTTGCCTTCAATTTTACTCCCGTCTGTATAGATCCGTACTGCTTGGTTGTTATGACTGTCAACGTCGTCACGGTTCATCAGGCTTACAAACTCCAAGCGCATATGTTCTGCCGGGTGGGGCAATCCTTCATAAGCCTCCATCCGCTCCACTTGTCTATCCATCATCGCCGGTTGGGGTTCTCCCCGTTTAGCTATATACAGGGCAGCTGCCTCCTGTATTCTTAAGTCCAACGGTAATATCCCGGCCAGGAGCAATGCAGCGTTCAGAGAGACTGTGCGGTACGCTCTTGTGAGCTTCTGGGCAAAGCCTCTCTGAACAGCGTTGAGCTGTTTTTGGACGCACAATTTTTTGGTCGCTGGTGCCCAGGCGCTGGAGGCATACAAAATCGTCGGCTCTATTACCGCTGTGTATATAATCCGAATGACTTCGGGATGGAGACCCCAGCTGATCCTGGCCGCTGTCGACAACTGCTTATATAGGTTTAAAGCCTTTTTGCAAATGTTTGCGGCGTGGCTGTTAAATGTAAGCTTGTTGTCGATTGTGAGCCCCAGGATCTTAAATTCGTCTGACATGCGAATGTCTATCCCGCCCATGCTCAGGCTTGGTGTGTCATATTTCAGTTTGCGCGTTATAAGCATTGCGTTCGTCTTATGCGGTGCGAAGGACAACTTGTTTTTGACACCCCAATCCCGAACAAAGGCGAGAGCGGCATTTGCACTCCGCTGAATCTCCATCGCCGAGTCACCGTCGAACACCATCACGACGTCGTCGGCAAAAGCCTGACAATAGTCGCCCCGTTGCTGAAGACCTTGCAGTAAAGGATCTAAAATGAGGTTCCAGAGGATCGGTCCTCCTATTGATCCCTGCACGCAGCCCTTTGAAGTTGTCCTGGTGATCTCTTCTCCCGCGTACCTGACTTTGACCTTTCTTTCGTCCAGGTACGAGTCTATGATCCTCCTGATGTTGATCGGGCAATTCTCCTCGGCCAATCGGGTTTTTATTACGGGCCACCAGGCGCTATCGAAGGCTCCCTCTATGTCCAGTGAGATCATCGTTACGAGTTTTCTCCGATCTAACTTTCCGCGTATATGTTGCAACAAGACATAGAGAGAGTCTTCGGTGCTTCTCTGGGGCATAAACCCGTATTGCCGCCTGCTCATTCTGGGGATAAGATACCACTTCATTCTTGCTACGACAAGCTTCTCCAGGACTTTTCCCAAAACCGGCAATAACCCTATAGGCCTGTAGGATTTCGCCTGTGTGTAGTTGTCCTTTCCAGGTTTCCTCAGAACTACAACAGTGGCCTCCTTCCAGGTTTTCGGGAAGTGACTGAGTTCTAAGCACTTGTTTGCTAGTGAGAGGTAAAGGTCCAAGTCCTGGTTGATCGCGTGCATACATATATCGGCTGTCAGGCCATCAGCACCGGGTGCCTTCCTTGGGTTGAAACTTTTAACAGCGATTTTCAGCTCCTCAGGTGTAAACGGCGGATCATGGTGTTCATCATGACCCGGCTCGTTTACTTGATCGGCCTCTTTTCTGATTTGCTTGTGGTAAGCGTTGTCGTTCTCCTTGCTGTCTTCTGGGTAAAAGGTTTCTGCAAGTGCTTTTGCCGATTCCTCCGGACTCAAAACCGTTCCGTTCACAATTAGCGGTAGGTCCTCTTGCCTCTTCAATGTCCTTCCAATAACCCTGTAGATCCCCTCCCACACACCTTCCCTATCCTGCTTCTCACAGAACTTTTTCCAGCTTGTTGTCTGCTCATGCTTCGCCAAAAGCTCATACTGTTCTTTCTTTTGCAGGTATTCTTCGATGACACTCATCCTACGGATCGGCGCTGCGCAACGGATTCGACGCTTCTTCGTGCGGACTTCCCTCTTCAGCTCGGCGAGTTCTTCCGTCCACCACGGTATGGTAAGTGTCTTTTTTGTTTTTATTTTTGGAATACTGCTGTTACATGTTTCTATAATTGCTTCTATATATGCTTCTACTTTTTTCTCTAAATTTATTTTATTGCTTATTTTTGTTATTTCTTCTTTTGTAATTTTATTTTTAACAAACAAATGGGCCAGTTTCTTATGAAACTGAACCCAATTTGCTTTTTTGCTTTGATAAATTCTAGTTGTCCTTTTGACACTAATCCCGTTTGCTTTTACTAACCTAATTTTGAAAACAATAACGTTGTGGTCGGAACTCGTCAAGCCTTTTTCCACTCTCCAGTCCTCTACCAATTCCAGCATCTCCACCGCGCAGGCCGTCACATCGATAAAGCTGGTCAAACTCTTCCCTCCTCTGACCGTGTCGAAAGTTGGCGTGTTTCCTTCGTTGACTACCTGCATTTCCAATTCCTCTAGGGTTCCGGCCATCTCTTCTCCTCTATCATCTTGTTCCGGGCTCCCCCACCATGAGCTTTTGGCGTTAGCATCTCCACCTATCAGAATCCTGCCCTTCCCGGCGTAGCGTTTTATCTTCCTAAGGTGGTCCAGGTACGGTTGTATTGGCTCTGTTGGTTCGAAGTAGTACGAGACCACCAGGACCTCCCAAGCATTCGTCCGTAACTTCACCACAACGATGTTGTTAGTGGTGAAATCCGGGCATAGAATGGCATCCACATCGTCATCAAAAACTGCAACTGCTGCTTTTATGGTACCATCTGCCCGGTTTATATTCTGAAAGATCCTGGTTTGGTTAGGTTAGGTTAGGTTAGGTTAGGTTAGGTTAGGTTAGGTTAGGTTAGGTTAGGTTAGGTTAGGTTAGGTTAGGTTTTTTTTTTTTTTTTTTTTTTATTATGTTGCCGACTAGTAAACTCAACAGATCAAAGGATCAGTGAGTGCGCTAGCCTGCTGTTACTTTTAAAATCCGTAATAACCTGTTGCTGTCAAATGCAACATCATTATAGACATGGAACTTTGAATTATACCTGTAATTAAAATAAAAATAACAACAATAGTACTACATTTCTTAAAAACTAAGGACATTCACACAATATCACACTCACTCATTCATACAACCATTCACCCCTAAATTACATAGTTTACAGAATCAATATTGTATACATTATTGAGAAATATTTATTCTTTTCTGCAATATAACTACTTATCATCTATTACGTTTACTTAATATATATATTTTTTTCCTGTTTTTTTTTTTATATTATTATTATTAATTTTTTTTTTTTTTTTTTTTTTGTTCTATTTTTTTTTTCCTTTCCCCCTTTGGCATCATATTCTTTTTTTGTTTTTTTGATCAAATTTTTCCATTGTTTATCTTATTCTAAAATATCCTTTTAATCATATTGTAAACAATAAATTATTAATATAATTATTTTTAATGAAACACTGTAAATACATAATAAATGAATACAAATTTTAACCAATACATCTGTAGAAATAATAAGTATATTTCTCAGAGTACCGATTTAACAGAACAAAATAATACAAATATATAATTGATAAATCTGAAATTAATTGTAATATACTAAGTATAATTATCTGATTCATAGACAATAGAATGTTATTATTATTATTATTTTTAAAGTTAAATTTAATACAATTTTTTTTCAGAAATACATCCGTAGAATTATCAATTTAATCCTTGGAGTACCAATGAAAGAAATAACAAATACAAATTATATAAATAATTCATTATATTTTACTGAATTCATTGTAATAAGTATTTTACTTTATATATAAACAAATCAAAAATTTGCGTAACAAATTCGATTAATAATTAATAAATATTATTCATTAAATTATAATACATAGTAATGTTCAAAATAAAATAAAATCGACAAACTTATCTCTAAATTAACATTAAGCATGTACCTAAGTGATTACTAAGCCTCATAAATTATAAATGCAGCTATTAAGGTAGTTTGTTGATTTCAGGTCTCAGGAATATTAATTAATTTATATTTGTAGCATGAGGGGAAAGAGGATATATATAAAAAATAAGATGGAACAATCCAATAAAATACATATAGCTAGTAAAAAGTAGGGAATATACTCCAAGCACCTAAACGCGGCGCCGGCGGCGGCACCCACGCACACCCCCCATGCCGCGGCGCGACACAAGCAGCTGCTAAGGCACAACCCTAAGCGCCTCGACGCGGCGCCGGCGGCGGCGCCCACGCACACCCCCGATGCCGCGGCGCAGCGCAAGTAGCCGCTAAGGCACAACTCCAAGCGCCTCGACGCGGCGCCGGCGGCGGCGCTCAGGTACACCCCCGATGCCGCGGCGCGGCACAAGTAGCCGCTAAGGCACAACTCCAAGTGCCTCGACGCGGCGCCGGCGGCGGCGCCCACGCACACCCCCGATGCCGCGGCGCAGCGCAAGTAGCCGCTAAGGCACGACTCCAAGTGCCTCGACGCGGCGCCGGCGGCGGCGCCCACGCACACCCCCGATGCCGCGGCGCGGCACAAGTAGCCGCTAAGGCACAACTCCAAGTGCCTCGACGCGGCGCCGGCGGCGGCGCCCACGCACACCCCCACACCCCCCTGACATGTTTCAAATTTAGGATAACAGCTTTAAATTTAAGCTGACAGACCTAAACAACTCAATTTAGTTAAAATGGCTATAATCATATTTATTCCTTGCGTAACCTTTTAGTTGCTTGAAAAATTCAACTATTAAACTAACGGTCTTAAAATTAGGATAGCAGCTCTAAAATTTTATTGATAGATCCAAGAGAACTTAACTTAGTTAAAAGTAGCTTTAACCCTATTTTTAGCATTACATTTTAGCTATAGTTAGAAATGTCTACCTAGTTTCAGCAGGCATCCAATTAGGCCATGATTAAAATTTTTCACTTTTAAACTAGTATCAATTTGACTTCTAAACGATTTCTCATACAAATGGATGAACTGTATGAATCATGTTAAGAAGTATTTTGAAATAACATTTTAGAAAAAGAAACCATATTTTTGTTCAACACACAACTACTCAACTCAGAGAGTTTTGCAATTTTGAAAAACGTTTTAATATAGGTATTTTAGGACCTGTATAGAAAATACCATAACTTTTAGGTCTACCTAGCATAGAAAAATCAGAAATCCCAGAGTTTAAGTAAGAAATCACAAAACAACTAAACCGACACCAGTGTGTCGGTTTGTAATAGTTCCCTCTTAATGTACCAAACTCCATGGGCAGCCCGTGCAACTCAACTCAATCCATCCTACACCTACACAAACCAAAGACTGACTGCTATGCTCCCACGCTACCAAAACCGATGAAGCGGAACAGAGCCAAACCACATCGACACCAGTGCCACACTCCAGCGAGCCCAGGAGTGAGGGAGCGTGCAAGCATGCATACGCCCATGCATATCATATACATATATTTAATACATGTACATTATATGCACAGACATACCTATGAACACCCCCTCATCCAATCATACAATACAACGTGCGACACCAATACCAGTGCCGTCTAGCCCCACTCCGCCACGCCAGCCACAACAACGCTAGAACACAACAGTCCATACCTATTCTACTCTATTTAATCTGTAGAAGTGCAAAACTAAATTAACCGCACGGGCTCACAAAACCCTACCATAATTCTATCAATAATTCACCGAAAAATGATCCAGGCTCAATGTGATAGATTTATACCCTAAAAAACATACAGCATTCCGTGTCTATTAGTGTGTTGAGTAGATATTGGTAGTTATTATCAAATCTACACCAATTTACTGTCTCAACAAACTGTAAACAACAAAAACAAGGCAGACACGAATTGAAGTTATGATTCCGTCATCTGTCAGCCCTGAGATCTACTTCCCTGTCAAAGTCAAACTCCCATGTCAAAGGTGTTACGACGACCAAGGGTGATCTACTTCGTCCGTGGTCAGAGGGAATAAAATCTCACATTTATAAACAAAATTAGCATACTAACAAAATACGAAGGTTTAAATAAATAAAAATAGAAAATAAGTTAATTTGTGTTAGGGAAAGTTTAATAAATTATAAATTTTTAAAATTGAATTTCTTAGACTTCTAAGTTCCGACCACAGCAAAATAAACCAGAGATTATAAACAGCCGGGCCCCAATCACAAGTACAATTTTTGCCCGTAAACTAAAACTGGAACTATTTAGATAATAGGCAACTTAAGACAAATAAATTTAAACAAAAGAAGTTAAAACGAGAAAATGTATAATTTAAAAATACCTTCCTATAATCCCGACCCAACCACGGCAGCAGACTAGACTGACCGACGACCGACGTCGACGGTTTGCAACAAAGAGCACAATGTGGAGTCAACCAAATACGATTCCATTCAAAGAAAAAAGAAGAAGAAGACTCAGTGCCAAATCAAAACAAACAAACGAATCACAACAAAACAATTATTGAAAATTAAAATGAAAGTGAACAAAATAAAATTGCAGATAGCAGAAACAACAAAATTAAATACGTAAGTACTAATTATTTTCAATAAAAGACCCATTCTCTCTGCCGATTATGCGAAGAATATTCTTCGCAAACGACAGGAAAATAGGTCTGTAGTTATTATCACTAATTATTTCCTCTAAATTATCAACATTAATATCGATATCCATTGTACTCTCGCAGTCGTGCCTTAACAATCCAAACCTGCCACATTCCAACAAAAGATGCTGTACAGATTGGTCAGTATCGTTACCGCAAGAGCACAATGGAGAATGCGTTAAGCCGAACCTAAATAGATATGAATTAAAGCCGCCATGCCCGGTAAGAATTTGACAGTAATAATTATCTAGGCTAACTTTTGTCAGTGTCCTATATGCCAATGAAACGTCCTTGAAAAATAACTTTGTTGTACTGCCTGTCTGGGATGAATCATATACCCGTTGCCACTCATCAATACTGCTCGACCTCGCCAAGCCCTTAGCATAGGACAGAGGGAACCTGTCGTAGAATGGCTGTCTTCGATCTCTCAGGGCCGCTTGCTTCGCCAACTCATCGGCCCTCTCATTGCCCTCAATACCGCAATGGGCTTTGACCCAGTACAAAGAAATAGTTTTACCATCCTGGGCAAGCATTAACATTTTTTCCTTGATTGCAGCGACCAATGGATGAAGTGAATTAGGGTCGCTCACTGCCTCGAGGCTGGACCTAGAATCGCTGGCGATACTGAAAGTGGGCTCCCGTCTGCTTTCAACCAATTGGAGAGCTCTCAGTATCGCACACAGCTCTGCCTGGAATACACTGCAGAAGCTTTCCAGCCGGAATCTAGTGTGTCGGACTTCACGCCCCCCCGACCAAATGGTAACAGCACCGCCCACCTTGCCCTCCAGCTTGCTGCCATCTGTGTAAAGGATGGGCTCATCGCTCCCTAGACTCAATGCTACCTCCTGAGACTCGATAAGCCCAAACCTTATGCACTTTCTTTCCGCAGGGTGGGGTAAGGAGAATGGACTTATCCTGAGCTCCATACTACGCCCCGGCAAACCCGTTAATGGCTCTCCTCTCTTTACTCTGTAGATAAGTGCATTCTCCCTCAACCTCAAGGGCAGAGGCAGCAGTCTCGACAGCAGGACACTAGACACCAAAGATGTTGTGCGGTGAGCTTTACTTATCTTGATAGCGAACGATCTAGTGAGGCTGTTTAGAATCTTTTGTGCGTAAACCCTGTCAGAGACATCCGCCCAACTACTGGCCGCATATAGAACCGTAGGTTCCACCACAGCGACATAGATAAGTCTCAAAATATCAGAATTAAGACCCCATTGTGCACGTGCCGCTCTAGAGACTACCTTATAAAATGCAATAGATTTATTGGCAACTGTCTCTAGGTGCATTCTGAAATTAAGAATGGGGTCTATAGTTAATCCTAATATTTTGAGACTTGATCCATAAGCTATAGGGACACCCTCCATAACAATACTGGGAGTATGGTACCTGAGCTTCTTTGTAATGAGCAGTGCCTGCGTTTTATCAGGAGCAAATTTTAATTTCAGGCCTTCTCCCCACCGAGTGATCACCTCCAGCGCCCGGTTGACCATGCCCTCCAACTCAACTCCATCGGCTGCGGCGGCGATCATCAGGAGGTCGTCCGCGAAGGCCTGCACCCTGACGCCCCCGTACTGCGTCTGCTCCAGCACCGGCTCCAGCTGAAGGTTCCAGAGGATCGGCCCGCAGGTGGACCCCTGTATACAACCCATGCTGGTGTTTCTGTGTACTACTTGCCCAGCATATTTAAGTACAATTTTTCTGTCTGATAGGTAATTAAGAATGAGGCGCGCCACCTCAGTATCTACATTGTTAGCCCTTAGCTGTTCTATAATAGCGGGCCACCAGGTGTTGTCGAAGGCGCCTTGAATATCTAGAGAGACTAACGCGATAACCTTCTTTTGTTCCAGGCTCGAGCGAACAAGGGACATGGCGTCGAATAAGGCGTCCTCCGCGCTCCGCTGCGGAGTGAACCCGTACTGGAAGGGGCCCAGGCGACCCTCCTTGCCGAGCTGCCACTGCAATCGGTTCACGAACAGCTTCTCGAGCATCTTCCCGAAGACGGGAAGAAGCCCGATCGGTCTGTACGACTTAGGAGTGGAGTAAGTATCTTTGCCCGGCTTGGGGATCACCTTAACGGTCGCCACCTTCCACGATGTAGGGAAACAGCCCAGCCGAAGGCACTGCGAGTACAGCCCCACAAGTAGGGCCTTGTCACATCTGTAGGCCCGGAGGCAGATGTCCAGCGTGAGCCCGTCGCCCCCGGGCGCTCTCTTAGGGCTCATCGTTCGCAGTACCGTCTCCAGCTCCGTTTCAGTGAAGGCGACGCGAGGCGCGTCCGTCTCCGCGAGCTCCGCGGCCCAGGCGCGCACGGCGGCGCGGCGCGCGGCGTGCTGCGGCGTGTCCCGCCGCGGGTCGTCGCAGCGGTAGAAGGTGTCGGCCAGCAGCGCCGCCGACTGCGCCTCGTCCAGCGCACTCCCGTCCGCCGCCACCAGCAACGCGTCCTCCGAGCGCGCCCGCGCTCCGCACGCCTTCATAATACGGTACGACCTCCGCCATATTCCCTCCACCGTCTCGCCCGTGCAGAACTCCTTCCAGCTGGCGGTCATGGCCGACTCTATTGCGGCCCTGTACTCGGTCCTAGCCTCCAGGTACCGGTCGACCACGTACCGCCTCCTGGCAGGGTTCGCCTTCGCTATCTTCCTCCGGCGGCGCACCATCTCGGCCTTCAGTCCGGCCAGCTCGGGTGTCCACCAGCGGCAGGCCCTGCGGAGTCTCTTGGGCGGGATGCGAGGGATGGCCCTCTCGCAGGCCGCGAGCACGCACCCGGTGTACAGTTCGGCGGCTCTGTCGGCCGCCTCCCCGTCCGCCAGCGTGCCCACGGCGGCGCTCAGCTCGGCGCGCGAGATCTCCCGCTCGAGCTCCTCCTCGAACAGAGTCCAGTTGGCCTTCCCCGTGTTGTAGATCCTGGTGGTGGGCGGGGGCGCGGGGTGGGGGCGGTGCGCGCCCAATCGCAGCGTGAAGGTGACCGGCCTGTGGTCGGAGAGCGTGCAGAGCGCGGGGTCGACGCGCCAGCCGTCGAGCGCGGGCAGCAGCGCGGCGGAGCAGGCGGTCACGTCGACGATGCTGGCGGCGGGCGCGCCGTGCCGGTAGGCGAGGAAGGTCGGCTCGCGGCCCTCGTTACACACCTCGAGCCCGAGCTCCGCGAACAGGTCCGCGAGCGCGGCGCCGCGCGCGTCCTCCTCCGCGCAGCCCCACCACGCGCTGCGAGCGTTCACGTCGCCCGCCACCACCACCCGCGAGCATGCCATGCCCCGTACTAACGTTTTTATTCTTGTTAAATAAATATCTAAATCTAATTCCCTATCCAAGTAGACGCTTATTATACCTATATCTAAATTTTGAACCTTAATGACTACGCCCGATATGTCCTCACTTATATAATTATCGTTTTCAGCGTATCGTAAGTTCGGGTCCGTGATGAAGATGGCGGCGCGCACCGGCGCGTCGGCGCTCCCCGCCGCGCTCTGCACCACCCTGCAGCCCGTCGGCGGCGCCATGCGGCCGCGCGTCCCGACGTAAGGTTCCTGCAGGAGCAGCACTTGAAATCCTGCAGCGGTGGCCTCTCTCAGGCACTCGTGCGTTGCCGCCCGGCCCCTGCCCAGGTTGTACTGCAATACTTTAATATGTACGTTCATCTGCGCAGATGGATCGGTGCCCTCAGCAGTAGCGCACGGCGAGGCGCGCTATGCGGTCCCAGCGGCGCCACTCGGGGCAGTCGGCGCTGTAGGCGGGGTGCTCCGCCCCCGGCAGACGGCGCGCCTCGCAGTTGGTGCAGTGGGGCGGCGCCGCGCCGCGGGCGGTGCACGCGCGCGTGTCGTGTGCGTCGGCGCAGTATCCGCAGCGCGGCGCCGGCGCGCGGCACTCGGACACGCGGTGGGAGAAGCCGAGGCAGCGGTAGCACTGCACGAGCGGCGACTGGTCGAGCGCCGTCACCACCTGGTAGCCGAGCCGCACGCGCCGCTCGAGCAGTGCGCGCCACAGCGCGGGGCTCGCCTGCACGACCACGTTGTTGAGGCCCGCGTTCCTTCCCTTGATGCGCCTCACCACTCGGACGCTGCGCTCGGTCTCGGGCACAGCGGCGAGCAGCGCCTCGTTCTGTCGGAGCAGGGCCGAGGCGAGGCGCTCGTCCGTGAGCTCCGCGACGACGCCGACGAGCCGCAGCTGCGGGTCTCGGAGGCGAGGCTCCGACACGCTGTAGTCGTCGCCGAGCGCGCGGATGGCGCCCTCCATCACCTCTCTCTCGCGCGCGCTCTCCAGCGAGATGGCGACGCCGCCGCCGCGACACTTGCGCACGCCGTTCACCCCGACGCCCAGCCCGATCACGTCCACGTTCCGCTTGATGTGCTGCAGGATATCGTCGCCGGTGTGCGTCGGGTTCTTCGACTTTACCATCAGCGGGTGTCGGGCGACGCGCGCGTACGAGGCGCGGCTCGGCGGCGGCGCGCTCTCTACCGTTGGCGCGCGCTGCTCGTCGCGCGGGGCGGGGCGCGCGGGCGGCATCGGCGAATTGGAGCATTCCTCGCGGATGGCGTGCGCCTCCTCGAGCAGCTGGCCCACCAGCCGCAGACTGGCCGTCTCCTCGGGCGGGCGCGCGTCCAGTTTGTCGCTGAGGCGCTCCGCGGCGCGGCGCGCGGCCTCGGCCTCCTGCGCCGCCTTGCCGGTCGTGCGCCGCAGCTCGTCCAGGCTGCTCTGCAGGCACTCGGTGATCGCCTCCAGCTTGTTCACGTACACCTGCTGCTGCAGGGCGCTCTCCCTCTCGGCGAGCGAGCGCGCGCGCTCCTTCTCGAGGAGGTGCCGCGCACGTGAGTCCGCGAGGCGCAGCACCATGCCGTGCAGCCCGCGCACGCCCGCCAGCACCGCCTCCTTGATGTCTCGGTTGAGGTTGCGCGACTTCTCGAGCTCGGCCACCGTGCTCTGCAGCAGACGGTTCGCGAGGCGCGGCGCGTCCTGCACCGGCTCGCCCGCCGCCAACACGGACGTCTCCAGGAAGGAAGGCGGCGCGGCGGGCGAACCCGAGCGCGAGCGCGAGGTCGGCGAGCGCGGCGTCGCGGGCGCCTCGTCTCCGCGGGGGGCGTCGGGCGCGGGCGGGTCGTCGGCCGGCGTGCCCTGTCCCAGCCGGAAGGAAGACTCGCCGACCTCGGAACTAGGTGGGTGGTAAGTCGGCGGGTCGGAGATGGACTCTAGTCTTTTCCTAATTGTGCCTACGGTGTTAACCGGCCATTCGTTTCCAGACTTTGGGTTTCTGTCGACGGCGCCCCGCGGCTGAGAGAGGAACGTCGGCAGCGCCGAGCGAGCCGCGGTCGGCTGCGCCAGTCCGCTGGACGATCCGGCCGCCAGTGACGACGACAGCACTCCATCATCCTCCCGCAACTTCGCCGCTCTCGGCGAAACAAACCTGCCCGTCTTGAGCTGCCCGCCAGCCCTACCCTTTAATTTTAGGTCCTTAGTTTTGTAAGACATTATGAGCTGTATTAATTAATTACTTAAAAATCAATAAATAAATAAATAAAATATCACAAAATCAAATAAAAATCAAATCAATTGCCTACTTACTTCCTTGTTTTATCAATATACCTATGACAATTATCCTACCTAGCACTATCTATCTTAGCAGATGCCTAAACACCTATAAATTGACACAATCTAAATGTTTTTCTCATAATATATAAATATCATATGAAATATAGGGAAAATAATAATATTTAAAATTAATATATTAATGGCCTACTATAAAACAGTTATTTGATCCTACTTAATGAAAAATAATAATATATTGAGACGGCCAGAACTTACACTGAGCTCGTTTATTTTTTACCCCGACAAACAAAATACATAAAATCCAAGTATAATACTGTTATAAAATGATTCAATAAATAAAAATATGTTGAATAAGTAGCCCCTTATTATAGTAGAAGTACCCAGACTTTAAGACTGACTGTCTTTGATGATATTGTATTTATTGATTTAAAAAAGACCTTTTATGGTTGAAATGAACCCTGAAATCAACAAAATCAACCCATAAACTAAGAACTAAAGAGGTTTTTATGTAAGCTCTATGTAAGACTAGCTATGACACATAATAAATACAGCCAGCCAGCAAAAATAAACAACCCAATTTATAAAATGAGAACTAAATATTTAGGTAACCATTCACCGCTGGCTGAAATAACAAATATGGCCTTTTTACTGTAATTCTATTATAAAAACATTAAATTGAGGACCTATATAATAAATATCGTTTATATTAATATTATACCTTGTGTATTAAAACCAATTTTCCAATAAATTATACTTAAAATTAAATTTTTGGTTTACCTCTAAACCTTTTGTTTATGTTTGGTTGTTTTACAAGTTAAGTAGATATATTTTTGCCTATATCACAAGAACTGCTATATTTAATGACGTGAAATTTTGAGGATATATAAAACTATAATGAATTTAAATAAAACTAACAAATTGAATGAAAAATAAACTGTTTTGAAACTAAGATATTAAATTTATGTTTACAAGTTCTTGTGAAACAAACAAATACCTGTATTTCAGCAACCACTGGACCGATCTGGGCAGCGAAAGCAGCGCCAAGCAGCTCCAACAATTCTCCTTCTTCTACAGCACTCTCCAGACTTCTGGGTTTCTTCAAATCTGGACCAAAATATGTATGGTCTCCAGAAAAACGATGAAAACTCAGCACTGGCAAGTGCTAAAAATCCAGTTGATGTATCTGTTGAAAGGGCTTCCAAAGAAGCTGCTCTCAAGCTACTCCAATCTCGGTGTTGCCACTGGATTTCCCAAATAAAATAATGTTCAACTTTCGCACGAAATTTTGCAAACTTAATATTGCTATATCTCCGCGAGTTTTGCTCCTATCTTAAAAATTCTTTCACACTTGTGATCACAAAACACTTTTGCTTCGAATAGAACAAAACAGAACGAAAAATAAAGCACTTTTTGTAACTTTAACTCGGGGAGCAAAATCAAAGCAGCTCACTCAGTGGCGGTCTGGAGGCAACTGGTTAGGTTAGGTTAGGTTAGGTTAGGTTAGGTTAGGTTAGGTTAGGTTAGGTTAGGTTAGGTTAGGTTAGGTTAGGTTAGGTTAGGTTAGGTTAGGTTAGGTTAGGTTAGGTTAGGTTAGGTTAGGTTAGGTTAGGTTAGGTTAGGTTAGGTTAGGTTAGGTTAGGTTTTTTTTTTTTACTTTTTTAAATCCGTAATAACCTGTTGCTGTAAAATGCAACATCATTATAGACATGGACCTTAGAATTAAACCTGTAATTAAAATAAAAATAACAACAAGAGTACTAAATTTCTTAAAACTAAGAACAGTCACACAAATATCACACACTCATTCATACAACCATTCACCCCTAAATTACATAGTTTACAGAATCAATATTGTATACATTATTGAGTAATATTTATTCTATTCTGCAATATAACTACTTATCATCTATTACATTTAATCTTCTTTTTTCCTTTTTTATATTTTTATTATTATTATTATTATTATTTTTTTTTCCTTTTCATTTTTTTTATTTTATTTTTTTTTTTTTTTTCCTTTTTCCCCCTTTGTCATCATATTCCTTTTTTTTTTTTTTTGATAATATTTTTCTATTGCTTATCTTATTCTCAAATATCATTATTTATAATCATTATATCTTTGTAAACAATAAATTATTAATATAATTATTTTTAATGTGACACTGTAAATACATAATAAATGAATACAAATTTTAACCAATACATCTGTAGAAATAATAAGTATATTTCTCAGAGCACCGATTCAACAGTACAAAAAAAAAAAATACAAATATATAATTGATAAATCTGAAATTAATACTAAGTATAATTATCTGATTCATAGACAATAGAATATTATTATTATTATTATTTTGTAAGTTAAATTAAATACAATTTTTTTTTTAGAAATACATCCGTAGAATTATCAATTTAATCCTTGGAGTACCAATGAAAGAAATAACAAATACAAATTATATAAATTATTCATTATATTTTACTCAATTCATTGTAATAAGTGTTTTACTTTATATATAAACAAATCAAAATTTGCGTAACAAATTCGATTTATAATTAATAAATATTTTTCATTAAATTATAAATACATAGTAATGTTCAAATAAAATAAAATTGACAAACTAATCTCTTAATTAACATTAAGCATGTACCTAAGTGATTACTAGGCCTCATAAATAATAAATGCAGCTATTAAGGTAGTTTGTTGATTTCAGGCCTTAGGAATATTAATTTATTTATATTTGTAGCATGAGGGGAAAGAGGATATATATATAAAAATAAGATAGAACAATCCAATAAAATACATATATAGATAGTAAAAAGTAGGGAATATACTCCAAGCGCCTAGACGCGGCGCCGGCGGCGGCGTCCACGCACACCCCCGATGCCGCGGCGTGACACAAGCAGCCGCTAAGGCACAACCCTAAGCGCCTCGATGAGGCGCCGGCGGCGGCGTCCACGCACACCCCCGGTGCCGCGGCGCGACACAAGCAGCCGCTAAGGCACTACCCTAAGCGCCTCGACGCGGCGCCGGCGGCGGCGTCCACGCACACCCCCGGCGCCGCGGCGAGACACAAGCAGCCGCTAAGGCACAACCCTAAGCGCCTCGACGCGACGCCGGCGGCGGCGTCCACGCACACCCCCGGTGCCGCGGCGCCACACAAGCAGCCGCTAAGGCACAACCCTAAGCGCCACGACGCGGCGCCGGCAGCGGCGTCCACGCACACCCCCGGTGCCGCGGCGCGACACAAGCAGCCGCTAAGGCACAACCCTAAGCGCCACGACGCGGCGCCGGCAGCGGCGTCCACGCACACCCCCGGTGCCGCGGCGCGACACAAGCAGCCGCTAAGGCACTACCCTAAGCGCCTCGACGCGGCGCCGGCGGCGGCGTCCACGCACACCCCCGGTGCCGCGGCGCGACACAAGCAGCCGCTAAGGCACAACCCTAAGCGCCTCGACGCGGCGCCGGCGGCGGCGTCCACGCACACCCCCAATGCTGATTCTAATATTACTTATGGTGGAACTAATCGATCATTTATTCATAGATAACGTAGAGGGATAACTACAAGGCTATTTTGATCTTGATCATTCATCACATACATAATGTAGAAGGATAACTACAAGGCTATTTGATGTTGACCATCCAAAACTAAGGTAGAAATCAATTTATACTGTCATAAACTATGCCTACTATTAGCTTAACTTGGGGCGAAAATAAATAATACACAGGGTAAGAACACTCTAAAGATATTAATAAGTTAAAATAAATTTATTTTGAAGAGATACATTCAACAGTTTTCTATGATTACCCTTGTCCTTAAGTCAGTTCGGGGCACAAGTCATTATGTATTTAATTCTGTTGCGCGGCCGCGCTCACAGATGTTCAACAATTTAGGAGATTGTAGGTTTGCAGCGGTTCTTACTTCTTGATGTAACCAAACTCCAGGGCCACAGCCACTCTCAACAAGCCCGTACAACTCAACCATCCATACGTCCACAAACTAAACGATATACAGACTGCTAAGCTCCCAGACTACTAAAACCGATGAAGCAGAACAGAGCCAGACCATATCGACACCAGTGCCACACTCCAGCGAGCCCAAGAGTGAAGGACCGTGCAAGCATGTGATAGTATATGATACAAATATAACGTATAGCTGTGTATATGCTCCTGAATAAAATAAAGTAATGATACTGTGAAACATTAACCTACCTTTGGTTGTATTGTTTAGTTTTATATTTTAGTATTGTTTTGCAGATAAAACTGTATTGTTTACACTGTTTTGTCTGCAAAGTAATGTATTCATTCGAAGTTAATACTATTTATATAATTTAAGTGAAATTATAAGCAGAAAACCCCATTTTGTTAGATTTTGTTGTATTTTAGCCTTGTTTTGCAGATAAAACTGTATTGTTTACACTGTTTTGTCTGCAAAGTAATGTATTCATTCGAAGTTAATACTATCTATATAATTTGAAGTGAAATTATAAGCAGAAAACCACATTTTGTTAGATTTTGTTGTCGAATACCGCTGATGACGTAACGATCAGCTGAGGCGCAGGTGTTGTTTGCTCACTGGTATAAAAGGCTGTCGAACGGTCGACTAAGGGACAGTTATCGAGCAGCAGTCGGACCGAGCGGAGCTCCCCCCTCGTTGCAAAGTTAAGTAATTTAATTATTGTTTTACTGCTAGTTGGTTTTTGACATTGAAATTGTCAGTCAAGATTATAATGTTTTATGTTTGTCTCTTCATAGAGATAGATAATGTATAAATTGTGGTTATATAGATAATGGATAATGCTGTGTGGATTGTCCACTATTATTTATTATTATTTGTTTTATGTTTTATTCTAAAAATAACATGTACTAGACACCTAAGAGATTAAGTAAAATTGCTAGTGGTTTCTTGTTCACTTCTTCCACTAGTGGACAAAAGATTGAAGTGAACAGAATTTCAATAACACCCTATTTCTTATTTTTATAATAGTTTTTCGGTACTTAAGTCTAAAGAAATAAAGTTATTGGCTTCTGACTTCAGATTTAATTATTTACAATTCCCAAAATGTTAGGATGCATTGTGATGTAGGTAATTCCTTAATCCTATCAAAATTATATAGTTCGACTAGGTACTTATAGGTCGAAAATCTCTTATCAGAAGTGGGGATAGCCCGGAACTGTTTCAAAGTTCTAATATGTTCTTTCACAAGTTTCAGGTTGGATCCCGCAGCAGACCTTCGTGGACGAAGGTCTTGCTCAAGCCGATTTCTGACTGATGCTTCCAATCCACGACGAGATGGTGGACGTGATGCTACCAATGCCCGATCCTACGACAGAATTGCTATTTGTTGCAACTGCATTGAGGTGCTGATCAACGAAATTCGGACGAAGTCACGAAGGATCGGAAGGGTTCGTAAACTAGGTACGACGACGTAAAAACGTGACGCAAGACGGTCTTACACTATTTTGTTTTGGTAGCTATAAACTTGAACTGTATCATAATAAGAAACTTCAGGAATAAGTAGGCTTACAATTCATAAAAACCTACAAAATTCTCAAGAATTACGATACAAAATTTGCAACTTCTAGTATTGCTCGATCGATGTTTTCATATTGTTCTGAAATTGTAGTGGTTGACATAGCATTGTCAATGCGAACTTATTTTTAACTACTGGCAGTTTATCATTTTGACAGCGTTTACAACTTTGGTTCAATTAGTGCCAACAAATTTTTTTTTATTTATTAGTTTCTTTTGAATTTCACTTATAAAAAAAAATTGGCCAAATACAAATGCTAGTGAAAAAAAAAAAAAAAGAAAAAAAAAGAACAGAATAATATACCGGTATTGACTTTTATCGATTTTGATATAATTATATATCTGTTATATGGATAAATTGCATCGGATGGTACATGTTCATAAATTTGACGACGTTGAGATCTAAATGATGTGCTTTGTTTATTGCCCAAGAGTTTAAGATTGTTGGTTTGAGGCCACCAGTCTAAAGATGGGGCTTGGTTATTTTGGTGACTTGAAGTCTGTTGGCTTGGTCCGCTGTTATATAAAAATAGTTTTGTATGGTCATATCTTATGTACATGTACATCAGCAAAAGTTTGGTCAAACAACAAAAATATATATATATATACACAAGATTAGGTACATATTAAACAGAAAAAAAACGAATATGGTATAAAACATTTTTTTTATTAAATTCACATGTAAACAAAGTGGCTTTTATGGCCATTGTCAAATAAACGAAAACAAAATAATAAAGTGAAATAATAACAGAATCAGTATAAATTAAATGAATGGTAAATAAACACACAGTTTGTCACTTTTATACAGCACACAAAATTTTAAACAAAATAAAACACGTACCCAACAAAATTAGAAACACTTTATAGGGTTGGTTAAAAAAAAAAGTGCTTAACAATTATTTCAAATGAATAAAATAGAAAAAAAAACGCATAATGACATAGTTCCATGAATTTATAGTATTTTAAATATTTTCGATAAATTATAACATCAAATATGATAAACAAGACAGGTATTGGTAGAAGTCTCCCCCATTTCTCTCCATGGTTTTTCTGTCTCTGGCTTGTCTCATCCATTTTGGTCCGATTTATTTTTTCTAAATACGCTTCCGTGGTCGCCCTTTGCTTCATTTATTTTCTCGTGGTATCAATTCCGTCACTTTTTAACCGACTTCAAAAAAATGAGGAAGGTGTCAATTTGACTGTATTTTTTATGTTTGTTATATTAGGACTTTTGACTGAGTGATCCGACTTTGATAGTTTTTTTATATTTTATTTTTGGAAGCTGGTACTTCTTTTATGATTCTATGTCAATGTTGCCCAGTTCGGACTTTGTCTATCTTGTATCGTCCATCTTACTGACATGTTCTGCCCAGTTCCACCCAGCTCCACTTGAATGACCGTGTTCTAGTTAGGTCAAATCGTTTTTGTTTTGACTCTAAGGAAGTGTTTGTTAAGGAATTTAGAAGAGTAAAAAAAATTGGTAAATTGCATTTTATACCATGCTCAATTAAAGGGTAGTAAAACCAAATCCTTAAAAAATAAAAAATATTTTGTCAATTCAATACATTAGTGACAGCTTAATATTTTTATCGGAATAGTTTTCCTTTTATGTTGTCAGCTTAGCCGAGCGATTAGTCGAAGGTTCAGTAATCAGTAAATATAATAATGTAAAAAGATTCTTTTGGCAATTCAATACATTAGTGAGAGCTTAATATTTTAATCTTATCGTTATAGTTTTCCTTTTATGTAGTCAGCTTAGCCGAGCGATTAGTGAAAGGTTCAGTAATCAGTAAATATATCACACCCAACATATTATTTAGAATCTGATGGAGATAAACTAAGCAACAGCTTAGAATAGAATAGAATAGAAAAAACATTTATTTGGACACAGGTACATAAAGAGTTTCAAAAATAAAAAAAGACGTGTGGCACTCGGGGACTGCCGCGGTAAAGCTATTGCAATGCCATCTAGAGGCGGGTTGCTGAACTAAAGAGACAAACGTCAAGGTTTTTTCGTTACGGAATTTCTGGATTCGGTCCCCGCGCTCAAGGCCCGCGATAGAAGCTATGCAATAGCTTAATAAACAAACGACAAACAAAAACAGTATAATATGGAGGTAAAAGTGTCATGAAAGGGTGATGGTAGTTTACATTAAATATATGGGTCTGCCTCCACGTCCCTTTTAATTTTTATCAATAAAGAGCTCTGTATCAACAGATAAATTGATTAATAAATATAGGGATCAAAGTTTGAAAAAGGTTATAATATAATAAATAATTATATGATTGTGTTTGCTGCAAATATGTTTGAATGTTAATGTTATACAAAATAGTAAGAAAATAGATGAAACAAAAATTAGGCGCTTTATTAGTTTGTTATTCGTCGATCGTGAGGTAGTAAGTGTGTATGCTGTGAAATTTTAGTACTGTACAAAGATAAAGAATACTGTTGGAGTGAGCTTCCCGATACGCTTCAAAAACTAACTATGTAAACAAAAAAAAAAGAATGAGTGATGTTCCCATAAAAATGCATAGCTTAGAGCTTAGAGATAGTGCTGATCGTTATAAGAAGTTAAAATAACTTGCACAAAATAACAAAAGCTCAAGAAAAAAATTGCTGAGATGGCCAAGTGAATGGCTTAAACAGAATAATGACTTTGAAGAATCACTTTGATCAGTACCGTAATAGATTATTGTGTTACAAAGTAAAATAAATAATATATTATTAAGATATTGGTTCTGTTACAATAACATTATTGTATTAAAACATTTTTACGGTGTAAAGCTAATTTTAAATAGATTGTTTAATTGGTTACTGTATAAAGTTAATTGAATTATTTACACATAGACAACTCATGTTTGTGTACACTGGTCAATTTTTTGCTTTATGGTTATCTGAATGTCATGTGCAGTGGTGACAGGATCCTTGAAACGAGGCACTGAATTATAATTAAAACTGCGCATCTATGAGTTGGTATGTTCATATAGATATAATTGCCAGGAGCATACACATAGATGGGCTGGGATGACTAGGACACTGGTCTATTCTTTGCCTGATGTTGACCTGAATGTCATTTGCAGTGGTGACAGGGTCTTCATGTCAAGGCACTGAATATTAGACCAACTCATGAATGTGTTGGACACTGATCGATTCTTTGCTTTATGGTTATCTGAATGTCATGTGCAGGGGTGACAGGATCCTTAAAACAAGGCACTGAATTAAAATTAAAACTGTGCATCCATGGGTTGGTACTGCTGGTCGATTTCTGCCCTGATACTTCACTGGTATTCATGCTGCAGATGATAGGCGTTGTATGTCAAGGGCTACTTCACTGGTATTCATGCTGCAGATGATAGGTGTTGTATGTCAAGGGCAGGGACAGCAGGCTAATTTGGGGGTCAATTGTAGTTGGTACTTTGAGAACAAAGTACTTGTCAGTATGGCCGTGATAGTATATGATACAAATATAACGTATAGCTGTGTATATGCTCCTGAATAAAATAAAGTAATGATACTGTGAAACATTAACCTACCTTTGGTTGTATTGTTTAGTTTTATATTTTAGTATTGTTTTGCAGATAAAACTGTATTGTTTACACTGTTTTGTCTGCAAAGTAATGTATTCATTCGAAGTTAATACTATTTATATAATTTAAGTGAAATTATAAGCAGAAAACCCCATTTTGTTAGATTTTGTTGTATTTTAGCCTTGTTTTGCAGATAAAACTGTATTGTTTACACTGTTTTGTCTGCAAAGTAATGTATTCATTCGAAGTTAATACTATCTATATAATTTGAAGTGAAATTATAAGCAGAAAACCACATTTTGTTAGATTTTGTTGTCGAATACCGCTGATGACGTAACGATCAGCTGAGGCGCAGGTGTTGTTTGCTCACTGGTATAAAAGGCTGTCGAACGGTCGACTAAGGGACAGTTATCGAGCAGCAGTCGGACCGAGCGGAGCTCCCCCCTCGTTGCAAAGTTAAGTAATTTAATTATTGTTTTACTGCTAGTTGGTTTTTGACATTGAAATTGTCAGTCAAGATTATAATGTTTTATGTTTGTCTCTTCATAGAGATAGATAATGTATAAATTGTGGTTATATAGATAATGGATAATGCTGTGTGGATTGTCCACTATTATTTATTATTATTTGTTTTATGTTTTATTCTAAAAATAACATGTACTAGACACCTAAGAGATTAAGTAAAATTGCTAGTGGTTTCTTGTTCACTTCTTCCACTAGTGGACAAAAGATTGAAGTGAACAGAATTTCAATAACACCCTATTTCTTATTTTTATAATAGTTTTTCGGTACTTAAGTCTAAAGAAATAAAGTTATTGGCTTCTGACTTCAGATTTAATTATTTACAATTCCCAAAATGTTAGGATGCATTGTGATGTAGGTAATTCCTTAATCCTATCAAAATTATATAGTTCGACTAGGTACTTATAGGTCGAAAATCTCTTACATGCATACACCCATGCATATCACATACATGTATTTTATACATGTACATTACATGCATGCCCATACATACCATGTTAGGTTAGGTTAGGTTAGGTTAGGTTAGGTTAGGTTAGGTTAGGTTAGGTTAGGTTAGGTTAGGTTAGGTTAGGTTAGGTTAGGTTAGGTTAGGTTAGGTTAGGTTAGGTTAGGTTAGGTTAGGTTAGGTTAGGTTAGGTTAGGTTAGGTTAGGTTAGGTTAGGTTAGGTTAGGTTAGGTTAGGTTAGGTTAGGTTAGGTTAGGTTAGGTTAGGTTAGGTTAGGTTTTTTTTTTTTTTTTTTTTTTTTTTTTTTTTTTTTTTTTTTTTATATTCTCCATCTTACCCCTAGCTTTACCAGGGACCTGGTTCAGCAAAAAATTCTTTCATACTAGTTCTCACTTTTATTCCTCTCGTACTTGCATTCTTCATACTTTATCTTTCTTTCAGGCATCATCTTTTATACATATTTACCTACCTGTTCTATAGTCCTAATTTCGTTTCTTCAAGGTTACAAAATTTACACTTTCAATTTATTTAGTGGCTTACATGTTATTCTTAAGTCTAACATTTTTTATTATCAGCTTTATTCACAGTTTCAGTTTATTAAAATTACAGATATAAGGTTTAACAGGTGTTTCTTCAGTGTACAGTTTTACATAGTTTTTAGTTTTAGACTAATTTTACATATTATGCTTAGTATATATAATTTATATATATATTCATCATATTTTTCTTAGGCTACTTGTTTCTTATTATTACCTTATTAATTATGTTTGTACAGTATTGCAAAAACTTGGGACAATTGCTTTTGTCCTCTATAATCTCGTGGATACTTTCGACAGTAAGCTTAACATCCATTGCCTGTTCTACCTCATATCTCTCAAAACCATACACGGGGCACTCCAATAAAATGTGTGGCACAGTTTCGTTCTTTCCGGGTTCGCAAATGCACGATGGGTTCTCTTTACGCTTGAATCGGTTCAGGTATTCGGAGAACCCACCGTGCCCAGTCATTAGTTGCGTTACGACGCCAGTTGGCTGAATCCTCTTAACAATTTTGTAGGCTTCTATGGCGTTCGGAAAAAACATTTTTGTAATGGCGGCCGTTTGACCAGACGAGTACCTTCGGTTCCATTCGTCAAGCGACTCCGAACGGATTTGTCGCTTGACGAATGATACCGGACATGAGTCGTAGTCGGGTTTTCGCTTGATGTTGTGCGCTGCGTCTTTAGCCAGCTGGTCGGCGCGCTCGTTCCCTTCAAGCCCCGCATGCGCTTTAATCCAGAATAGGGTAACTACCTTATTCTGGAGTCGGGCTTCCTTGATGTTTCTCCTGACCTCTACAACTAAGACATGAAGGGAACCAGCGTTGGTAATTGTCTCCAGCGACGATCGCGAATCGCTGTAGATACCGAAAGTACCCTCTGTGCGT
Source organism: Eupithecia tripunctaria (assembly GCA_955876795.1). Lineage (NCBI taxonomy): Eukaryota > Metazoa > Arthropoda > Insecta > Lepidoptera > Geometridae > Eupithecia > Eupithecia tripunctaria. The sequence goes on along the minus strand of OY041614.1, from coordinate 62,153 downwards.
TTAAGGATTACCCTCGTGGCTTTGCATATGGCTAGGAGTTCCGCCTGATAGACCGTGCAGTAAGATGGTAGTTTTAGTTTGATGGATTTGGTTTCAGCGACGTTATTCCAAAAGGATAACGCTGCCCCAACCTGACCATCAATCTTACTACCATCGGTGAAGATCCTTACTGCTTGGTTGTTGTGTTCATCCACTTGTTGTTGGTCTAACAGGCTCATGAACTCCAGGCTCATATGTTCAGCCGGGTGATCCATCTCAGTAAACGGCACAGGACGCTCTACCTCCCTGTCTCCTAGTCCTAGCCGGGGTACCCCTCTCTTGGCCTCGTAAAGAGCTGCTGCTTCTTTAATTCTGAGGTCGAGTGGTAGTATCCCGGCCAGTACCAGGGCCGAGTTCAGTGAGACGGTGCGGTACGCCCTACACAACTTCTGAGCGAAACCTCTCTGCACTGCGTCAAGTTTCCGCTGCACCCCCAGCTTATCTACTACCTGCACCCAGGCACTTGCAGAGTACATTACCACTGGCTCCACTGTTGCAGTATAAATGACCCTAATAATCTCCGGGTGAAGCCCCCAGCTAACCTTTGCCGCTCTGGAGAGTTGTTTCGATATATTAAGGGCTTTCCTGCAGACCTCCGCGACGTGGCTATTGAATGTCAGTTTATGGTCGATTGTGAGACCCAAAATTTTAATTTCAGGAGACATGCCTATGTCGACCCCGCCCATCCGCAGTAGTGGTGTGTCGTATTTTAGCTTCCTCGTAATAAGCATAGCTTTGGTCTTGTGTGGAGCAAATTTCAGTTTGTTTTTGACACCCCACTCCTGAACATGGGCGAGGGCGGCATTTGCATGTCTCTGAACTTCCAGTGCCGTGTCTCCGTCAAAGATCAATACCACGTCATCAGCAAAGGCCTGGCAGTAGTCGCCCCGCGCTCCTAGTTCTTTTAACAAAGGGTCTAGGAGAAGGTTCCACAGAATGGGGCCGCCAATTGAGCCCTGCACACATCCTTTGTTGGTACTCCTTGTATGCTCCTTTCCCGCGTACCTCACCCTCACAATTCTGTTCTCTAGGTAGCTGTCGATCGTTCTCCGTATGTTTACAGGGCATTCCTCCTCAGCCAACCGTACTTTAATAGCGGGCCACCATGCGCTGTCGAAGGCTCCCTCTATGTCCAGTGATATCATGGTGATAATTTTTTTAAGTTCAAGCTTTCCGCGTATGTAAGTCATCAGGTCATAGAGGGAGTCTTCGGTGCTCTTCTGGGGCATAAAGCCGTACTGGCGAGGACTCATCCTGGGAAGCAGGTGCCACTTTAACCTTCTCACAACTACTTTCTCCAGAATCTTACCCATCACCGGAAGAAGGCCAATAGGTCTGTAGGACTTTGGATTGCTGTAATTTTCCTTGCCCGGCTTCCTGAGGACCACAACTGTGGCCTCCTTCCAGATATTGGGGAAGTGATGCTGTTCCAGACATTTATTCATCAGCGCAAGATTCAATTCAAGGTCATAAAAAACGACGCTTCTGCATATATCAGCCGTAAATCCATCAGCTCCCGGGGCCTTCTTTGGGTTAAAGCTTTCCGTGGCGGAACGTAGCTCTTCCCTTGTAAACGGTGGGTCATGTTTCTCATTATGGACCCAGACGTTTACCTGGCTTGCCGTTTCTCTAGTCTGCCTGTGGATTTCAATTTCTCCGCTTGTGGTGTCTTCCGGATAGAAGGATTCAGCCAACAGTCTGACGGACTCTCCAGGGTCTAATGTTCTCCCGTCTTTTTCCAGGGGCAGTACATTACATATACATTACATGCATGCCCATACATACCATGTTTTTTTTTTTTTTTTTTTTTTTTTTTTTTTTTTTTTTTTTTCCTAACTTGCTACTACCTCCAACTTAATCGGAGCCTGTTTCTAGCTTGAGTCTGATTCATTCTAGTTCTCACGTTTATTCTTCTCGCACTTTTATTCATATAACATATCCGTTCATTCATCACCTTTTATACTTAGTACGGGTGGGGTCAGCCCGTCTAGGGGTCGATCTGTCTAGCTGTCTATACATTTCTATTTCTACAAGGGTTTTATTTTTTTTGTACATAAATAATATGTCATATTTCTTCACATGCTACTGACTTATCTTAATAACTATCGTGTCTTTTTTTATTGTATCTTATTGCTAACATTTTGCTTATTCTATTTACATTTTATGGCAGTTATATATATTATCATAATATACATACCGCATAACTTATTTATCTTTATTTCTATTAATTACAGGTATAACTATATCTATACAATATTTTATAAACTTTTCTCTGATATTCTTATCCAGCATTATTATATTCACATTATCAGCGTCTATCTTACAATCTAGCGCTTGTTCAGCCTCGTATCTCCTGAGACCTGTCGTGGGGCATTCAAACAGAATATGAGTTACGCTCTCCGCGACTCCCGGCTCGCAGATGCACGACGGATCCCCCTTACATTTGAACCGGGCCAAATAATCAGAGAATCCACCGTGCCCCGTCATCACCTGCGTCAGTACACCAGTCGGCTCTATTAATCTTACTACTTTATAGGATTTTATTGCATCAGGATAGAATATTTTTGTGACACCCGCGGTTTCTCCTCTGATGTACCTATCGTTCCATTTGTCAAGCGTATCAATACGAATTTGTCGCTTGACAAATGAAGCGGGGCAGTAGTCGTAGTCGGGTCTACGTTTAACTTTGAGTGCTGCGTCCTTTGCCAGCTGATCCGCCCTTTCATTCCCCTCCAGTCCAGCGTGGGCTTTGATCCAGAATAAAGTTACGTCTTTATTCTGGATTTTGATGGTCCTAAGGTTTTGACGGACCTCCACGGCTAGAGGGTGAATGGAAGTTGTGTTTGTCACTGTTTGCAAGGCTGCGCGGCTATCGCTATATATACCATAGCTTGCCTCGGAGCGCTTGAGAATCTCTCCTGTGGCTTTGCATATGGCCAGGAGTTCCGCTTGGTAGACCGTGCAGTAAGATTCGAGCTTTATTTTGAGGGTTTTAGTCTCGGCATCACCTACCCATAAAGTAAGTGCTGCTCCGACCTTGCCCTCAATTTTGCTGCCATCAGTGTAGATTCTTACTGCCTGATTGTTGTGATGGTCAACATCGTTCTGGTCTACCAAGCTTATGAAGTCCAGGCTCATATGGTCAGCCGGGTGGGGGGTCTTGGCATATAGCACCATCTTCTCTACCTCCCTACCTCCCAGTGCCGGCTGAGGCTTCCCCCGCCTAGCCTCGTACAGGGCAGCTGCCTCCTGAATCCTCAGGTCAAGCGGGAGTAGTCCAGCCAGCACCAATGCCGAATTTAAAGAGACGGTGCGGTAGGCCCTGCTCAACTTTTGGGCGAAGCCTCTTTGTACAGCATTTAGTTGTTTTTGAATTCCCAGTTTCTTTGTTTCTTGCGCCCAGACACTGGAAGCGTACATTATAACTGGCTCCACCGTAGCTACGTAAATCGTACGTATAACTTCCGGATGGACACCCCAGCTGATCCTGGCGGCTCTTGACAGCTGCTTATAGATGTTTAGTGCTTTTCTACACGCATTAGCTGCGTGATTGTTAAAAGTAAGCTTGCTGTCTATTGTGAGCCCCAGGATCTTAATGTCTGTAGACATTTCTATGTCGACCCCGCCCATCTTGAGCAGTGGTGTGTCAAATTTTAGTTTTCTGGTTATAACCATCGCGTTTGTTTTGTGTGGCGCAAACCTTAACCTGTTTTTGACACCCCACTCCTGAACATAGGCGAGGGCGGCGTTGGCCTGTCTTTGCACCTCCAGTGCCGTGTCTCCAGCAAACACCAGAACCACATCGTCGGCAAAGGCTTGGCAGTAGTCGTTCCTGCTTTCAAGCCCCTTTAAGAGAGGGTCCAATAGAAGGTTCCAAAGTATGGGGCCTCCTATTGATCCTTGGACGCAGCCTTTGTTGTTGTTTTTTACAAATTCCTGTCCGGCATATCGTAATCTTACCTTCCTATCCCTGAGATAGCTGTCCACGACCCTCCTTATGTTGACGGGACAATCCTCTTCGGCCAGTCTAACTCGTATTGCGGGCCACCACGCGTTATCGAAGGCTCCCTCTATGTCCAATGATATCATCGTGACTATTTTTCTCTGATTTGGCTTTGTGCGTACGTAGCTTATCAGGTCATAGAGGGAGTCTTCGGTGCTTCTCCGGGGCATAAAGCCATACTGTCGAGAGCTCATCTTTGGGATCAAGTGCCACTTAACACGCCCGACGATCATTTTCTCCAACACCTTCCCCATGACAGGCAGAAGACCTATGGGCCTGTAAGATTTGGGGTCGGTGTAGTCGGTTTTTCCAGGTTTCCTCAAAATCACTACCACAGCCTCTTTCCAGATGGTCGGGAAGTGCTGCAGTTCCAGACATTTGTTTGCCAAGGTGAGGTATACTTCCGGGTCATGTGCAATAGCTTCGCTGCAGATGTCGGAGGTTAAACCATCTCCTCCCGGGGCTTTCTTCGGATTGAAGGACTTCACCGCGAATCTTAACTCATCCATTGTAAACCATCCATTGTACATACCATGTTAGGTTAGGTTAGGTTAGGTTAGGTTAGGTTAGGTTAGGTTAGGTTAGGTTAGGTTAGGTTAGGTTAGGTTAGGTTAGGTTAGGTTAGGTTAGGTTAGGTTAGGTTAGGTTAGGTTAGGTTAGGTTAGGTTAGGTTAGGTTAGGTTAGGTTTTTTTTTTTTTTTTTTTTTTTTATTTCCTATCTTTTATCACCACTATTTATTTTGTGGTGGTTTATTCATTTTTTACTTTTAATTCTCTTTTACAATTCTTATTTTTTTTTTTTTTATTATTATTATTATTCATTTAGCATGTTTTTCATTTTGGTGACGTCCGCGCCCAAAAATGTTTCATGCAAAATCAATAATTATTATTATTATAGGACAAACTTTCTTATGCTACTTAATAATATGTATTATATTCATGCATTTTTATTTCCATTTATTTTATACTATTCATATCGTTTCTCAGTTTCATTCATTATAAGTTTATTTAGTTCATAAAATATTATCACATCATTCCATTCACAGAATATTACTTACAAATATTATATTGAAATTTACCTATTTATGTTTATAAATATGAAATTCAAACACAGTACATTATAATTGTTATTAAATTTAGGTATAAATGTTTACAATTAAATTTCCAGCATTAGTCTCTTATTCATAAATTACAACATTAAATTCATAAAATCAACCTTAGCATTTGCATTGGTAGATACATTTTATTTAACATTAGTTAAGTAAGTTTTGCACATTATGTTTAGATTCTATAATATTAAATCAATCAACAAAAACAATAATAATTCATAAAATTAAATTAATATGGAAATGGGATTATAGTAAATTTAAATAATTCAATTTAAAATTCCTTATTCTAAGCAATGAATTTGAAATTTCATGAAATTAAATTAACTGGTAATTAGATTATAATAATATTCTATCATGCAATAGTAGACCCATTTGCTTTTGCGGCTTTCCTGAGGGTTTTTTCCGCAAAAGCTAGGAAATGGATTCGGCGGTTGTCATCGTTAATTGCCTCACTTACTCTATTTACTGTTAAATCCAGATCCATCTTGCACTCGCAATCGTACCGCTCAAGACCATATTTCGGACATTGGAACAAAATATGTTCAATGGTTTCAGGGCTTATCTGATCACAGGTGCAAAACGGATCGCTGGATAACTTGAATCTGTGTAAATATGCCTTTATTCCTGTGTGACCGCTAAACAATTGTGTACCCAAAGCTGTTGTTTTCTTTTTTGACAGGATCTGATATGCTCTACATATATCGTCGAAGAACATCCTCGTCACCCCGCCAGTGGTTGCGCCGCTGTACCGATCCTGCCATATTTCAAGAGTCTTCTCTCTGATGGTGCGCTTCGCGAAGGACAGCGGGAACGCCTCATACGCTGGAGCTGCTTTTAGTTTTGTAGCTGCTTTTGCTAGTTCATCAGCGCGTTCATTACCTATTATACCCACGTGTGCCCGTATCCAGAAGAATTCGACTGCATTTACCTCCCCAATAGCTCTCTGGATCTCTCTTGCAATAGGATTATCCGTGCAGGGGTCAGAGATTGCCTCCAAAGCTGACCGAGAATCCGAAAGGATGTTTCCACTGTCTCCGCTATCCCTCAGGTAAGAAACTGCTCTCAAAATAGCAACCATCTCGGCCTGGAAGACAGTGCAATAGTTTGCAAGTTTTATCTTAAAAGTCTTAGTTTCTTTGTTATTTTTCCAGACCGAGACTGCAGCGCCAACCCTATCATCGAGTTTGCTTCCATCCGTATAAATTTTAAGCCCCTCTTCCCCTATTTGATCGGCGTCCTCTTGGTTGTTGATGATTCCAAATTTGCCGGCTTTCCTTTTGGAGGGGTGCGGTAGATCGTACGGTGTGGCCCGGTTTTCAAGGGGCCTACCTGGGAGTGTTTCTAGTGGCTTTCCCTTTTTGACCTCGTACAACTTCGCTTGCTCTTTCAATCTCAGGTCAAGGGGCAAGATTCTAGAGAGCAGCACACTCGACGTAAAGGAGGTGGTGCGATGAGCTCTGCAGATCTTGAGTGCGAACATTCTGGTAATATGAGCCAGTCTTTCCTGAACAAACTTTCTTTCTGCAGCAGGAGCCCATGCACTAGCAGCAGGTTAGGTTAGGTTAGGTTAGGTTAGGTTAGGTTAGGTTAGGTTAGGTTAGGTTAGGTTAGGTTAGGTTAGGTTAGGTTAGGTTAGGTTAGGTTAGGTTAGGTTAGGTTAGGTTAGGTTAGGTTAAGTTAGGTTAGGTTAGGTTAGGTTAGGTTAGGTTAGGTTAGGTTAGGTTAGGTTAGGTTAGGTTAGGTTAGGTTAGGTTAGGTTAGGTTAGGTTTTTTTTTTTTTTTTTTTTTTTTTTTTTTTTTTTTTCTCCATCCTACCCCTAGCTTTACCAGGGACCTGGTCTACACACTACCCATTCATACAAGTTCTCACATATATGCTTCTCGTACTTTCATGCTTCATACCGTGTCTTTCATTTATCCGTCTCCTTTCAGACGTTTTTACCTACACTTGTTTTCTTGTTTTCTTTATGTTCAGGTTTAATAAGAGACAGTCAGACAACTTTTTTATTGTTACAATATTAGACTTACATAATTACAGTATTTTTCTTAAACTTATGTTTTTAACTATTTTATTCTATCATACTTATTATCTACTTATTTTACGCATCTTATATAATTCTATGCTTATTATATATATATGCAATATATATTTAAACATAACTTATCTATCTCTATTTCTTTTTATAACTTTTTCTGCAATTTTAATACAATAGGACAAAAACTTATCTCTTATATATTTATTTTCAATTAATTTAGCTACAGTACTCGCTTCTATTGTGATTTCTAAGTTTTGTTCTGTCTCATATCTTTCGTAACAATTTAAAGGGCAATCTAAAAGGACATGCTCAACGGTTTCCTCTTTGTCAGGGTCACATATGCAGGAAGGGCTTTCCTTGCACCTGAAACGATTCAGGTACATTGAGAACCCCCCATGCCCCGTTAACACTTGTGTCAATACTCCCGTGGGCCTGATTTTATTTATTATTTTATAAGCTTCTATAGCATCGGGGAAAAACAGTTTTGTAGTAGCCGCCGTTTCACCTGCAGTGTACCTCCGATTCCATTCGCCGAGCGTGCCCTTGCGGATCTGGCGCTTGACGAATGAGATCGGACACTTATCGTAGTTAGCCTTGGTTTTAAGTTTCAATGCAGCATCCTTGGCCAACTCATCCGCTCTTTCGTTTTCTTTGAGTCCTGCATGAGCTTTGACCCAATAGAGTGCGACATTTTTCCCCTGTGTTTTACACTTCCCTAAGTTGCTGCGAATTTCGACTGCTAGCGGATTAAGCGACCAATAGTTCACCACTGCTTCCAGTGAGGATCTAGAGTCACTATATATGCCGTAGGTGTCCTCTGGGCGTCTTAGGATCTCCCTAGTGGCTTCACATATAGCCAGTAATTCCGCCTGGTAGACCGTACAATAGGACGACAGCTTCAACTTTCGGCTCTTGGTTTCCGCCTCATTGTTCCAAAGAGACAATGAGGCTCCAACCTTGCCCTCAATTTTGCTGCCGTCCGTGAAAATGCGCACTGCGTGTGAATTGTGCGCGTTGACCTGCTCCTGGTCTACCAGACACATGAATCCAAGGTCCATATGATCGGCTGGGTGAGGTGTGCAAGCGTATGCGATTACCTTTTCTACCTCCCCGTCTCCTGGCGCTAATTGGGACACACCTCTCTTTGCCTCATACAGGGCAGCTGCCTCCTGTATTCTGAGGTCAAGAGGTAGTATTCCGGTCAGCACCAGTACCGAGTTTAGGGAGGCAGTCCGATATGACTTGCAAATTTTTTGGGCAAAGCCTCTTTGGACTGCATTTAGTGGTTTTTGCACACAGATCTTTTTGGTAGAGTGCGCCCAGACACTCGCGGCATACACAATGATCGGCTCTACTACTGCTGTGTAGATCGTTCTGATGACGTCGGGATGGAGACCCCAGCTGATCTTTGCGGCTCTTGACAGCTGCCTATACAGGTTTAACGCCTTCTTGCACACGTTTGCTGCGTGGCTGTTAAACGTCAGCTTCTCGTCTATAGTGAGCCCTAGGATCTTTAACTCTTTAGACATGCCAATGCCGATCCCTCCCATGCTCAGGATTGGAGTGTCATATTTGAGCTTTCGCGTAAATAGCATGGCGTTTGTTTTATGCGGCGCGAACTTGAGCTTGTTTCTGACACCCCACTCCCGGACATAGGCTAGAGCGGCATTTGCACGTCTTTGAATTTCGATTGCTGTGTCCCCATCAAATACCATGACGACGTCGTCGGCGAAGGCTTGGCAGTAGTCTCCTCGCCGATCCATTTCCTGGAGCAGTGGATCAATCAATATGTTCCATAGTATGGGTCCGCCGATTGAACCCTGGACACATCCCTTGCTGGTTTCTCTCGTGACCTCTTCGCCTGCGTAACGGACCCTTACCTTTCTGCTTCGAAGGTAGCTATCAATCAGCCGTCTAAGGTTAGTTGGACACTTCTCCTCAGCCAGTCTGGTTCTGATTGCGGGCCACCATGCGCTGTCGAAAGCTCCCTCTATGTCTAAGGATATTAGGGTAACGAGTTTTTTCATCTGCATCTTTTTACGTATGTGATTGATTAGGACATAGAGGGAGTCCTCGGTGCTCCGCTGGGGCATGAAACCAAACTGGCGAGTACTCATCCTCGGGAGTATGTGCCATTTGATCCTACCCACGAGCATCTTCTCCAGGATTTTTCCCATCACTGGCAACAATCCAATTGGCCTATATGATTTGGGTTCGGTGTAGTTAGTTTTCCCCGGTTTTCGAAGAATAACCACCGTTGCTTCCTTCCAGATTTTCGGGAAGTAGCCCAGTTCCAGGCATTTGTTGGCCAGCGATAGGAAGAAGTCCGGATCGTGGTTTATCGAGTGCTCGCAGATGTCCGCTGTGAGGCCGTCTGAGCCAGGGGCTTTCTTGGCGCTGAAGCTATATGCTGCGGACTTGAGTTCCTCAATGGTAAATGGCGGGTCATGGTTTTCATCATGGCCCGGACCATTTATTTGTTCGGCTAGTTCTCTGATCCGCGCGTGTTCCTCATTGTCTTCTTCTCGCTTGTCCTCTGGGTAGAAAGTCTCCGCTAGCAGTCCCGCAGATTCGCTCGTGCTTAACACTTGATCTTCCTTTATGAGTAGTTGGTCCTCTTGTCTTTTTGATGTCCTGTTTAGAACCCTGTAGATCCCTTCCCAAAGACCCTCCTTGTCCTGCTTTGTACAAAAACCCTTCCAGCTTTCAGTTTGAGCTGTTTGTGCTAACGACTCATATTCTTTTTTTGTTTTCAGGTACTCTTCGACGACTTTGGACCTTCGGACTGGCGCTGCGCATCGGATTCTCCGCTTCCTGGTGGCGACCTCTTTCTTCAGGTTGGCGAGATCCTCGGACCACCACGGCAAGGTAAGTTTTTCATTTTGCTTCTTTTTAGGTAAGGTTTCATTGCATGTTTGTATTATTGTGTGTATGTATGCTTCTGTTTTTTGTTCTAGTTCTATTATATTCTTGATTTTAGTAATTTCTGTTGTTTTTAAGTGGCTTTCATCAAGTAGCTGGGCCAATTTCTCATGAAATTGGTCCCAGTTAGCTTTTCTACTGTTGTAAATTCTTGTTGTTCTTTTTATGCTCAGCCCTTTAGATCTTGTTAATCTCACCTTGAATGATATCGTGTTGTGGTCCGAAGATGTTATGCCACAGTCAACTTTCCAGTCTTCCACCAGGTACAGGAGCTCCGTCGTGCAGGCTGTAAGGTCAATAAAACTGTTGTACTGTCTGTCGCCCCGAATAGTTTCAAAAGTTGGAGTGTCGCCATCGTTGAGTACCTGCAACTCCAGTTCATGAAGGGTTCCTGCCATGTCGTCTCCTCTACGGTCTATTTTTGCACTGCCCCACCATGCACTTTTTGCATTTGCGTCCCCTCCAATCAAGAGGTTTGGGCCGTACTTTCGCTTGATTTTTTGCAGCTGCTCCAGGTATGGCTCTATTGGTGTCGGGTCAGGTTCAAAGTAGAATGAGGCTATCGCTATTTCCCAGGCATCAGTTCTGATTCTCACTACAGCAATGTTCTTTGTGGTGAGTTCCGGACACTGTAGAACATCTAGATCGTTATCGAAGACAGCTATCGCTGCCTTCGTTGGTTGGTCTGTTTGGGCGACGCACTGGTAAATTCTAGCACCTGAGTAGTCCTTCACTCTACCTATACCCCCGACATAGGGCTCCTGGAGCAGTGCAAAGGCTGCTTTCCGTCTGCTTGCTTCCAGCATGAGTTCCTGGGTGGCAAGAGATTTTCTTTGGAGGTTGGCTTGTAATACTAAATAGGGCTTTGTGCTTTTGACCGTCAAGTTAGTCTCTTCGACCATCTCAGCAGTAGGAGACAGTGGCTCGTGCTAGAGCTTCCCACTTCCTACGGATTGGGCAGTCTCGGCTGAACGCACTGTGGTCTGTCCTGTCCATCTTTGCGTGAACACAATTGCAACACGACGGAGGTGAGTCTGCCATCCAATCGCTACATTCAGTTCTCATATGGGGTCCCCCGCAGTGGCTGCACTTCTCGACTTTCTCCTTGCAGAAGCGCCGGCCATGTCCGTAGCCCAGACAGAGCGAGCACTGGACCAACGGTGATTGGTCCAGTACTCGCACTCTCTGGAGGTCTATTGCAACCGTCTCCGCTTCGGTCAGTCGCTGCCACACCTTGGGGGATACCCTCATTACGATGTGAGCCGCGTGTGGGTTCCTGGCTTTCTTCTTGTACGCGATTTCTATCTTGATGTCTTTCTCATCTAGGTCTTTCATGATATTTTTATTTTGCTTACGCAGGGCTCTAAGGACATCGTCATCTGAGTTATACGAGAATACATCTCTGAGCATAACAAGGGGATCCTTATTTTTCATTTCCTGAACGTGTAGGTGGTTTTCCGCTTTCTTCAGTCGTTCTTTTATTATTTCTCTTTCCTGTTCTGTCCTGCACCCTACTATTACCTTCCTGTCCTTTGCTTTCCTTATCTTTTCAATCATAACTCCTCCTTCTCTTGCATTAACCACACTTCTGATCCTCTTTAGTACATCTTCTCCTGTCTCTGATTCGTCTTTCGCTGTGATCACTACGGAGTGTAGCGCCGTCTGCCCTGGGCCTTGTTTCCTAGTGGTCGCAGCTGCTACACTCGCGTAGGTCATTGCTTCTTGAGCCTCTTGATGTTTTTCGAGTGATTCTGTTAATCTTTTCAATTTCTCATTATTTTCCCGGATCAGTAGGGCATGCTCCTCCATTCGCTTCAGCAGCTCTTCCTTTCCTCGTTCTTTCTCTACTTTTCCTTCCATGATCTGTCCCTGATCCTTGTCCTTTTCCGGTTCCTTTATTTGCTTCTTCCCTTTAACTGATTCAGCCTCTTTCACTAATTGATAGAGCCTGTCTACGGACTGAAGGACCCCTTCTTTGATTTCAGTCTTTAGGTTCCTAGAGTTCCCCAAGTTCAGCTTAGCTTTAGTAACGCAGGCTCTCGCTTCAGCAAGTCTGTCCACGTATTTGCTGTTTTCTTGTTTCTTGGGGCTACTTGACGATTCTACCGATGCTCTGCGTGGTGGAACCTTGTTTTCCTGTGGTAGGGGAGGTTTCGGCCTTGGTCTTTGCGCTTCCCTGTTTTCTGATTTCTTAGGGGGACTCCGGTTGGGAGAGGCTTTGTCTTGTTGTCCGGACTCCCACTCACCAATGCTTTTCCTAACCTTGGAGATATTGCTGCTCTCTCCTATATTACCTTGTCCTTCCATTGTCTTTTTCGTTTCCTCGTCCGTGGTTGTTCCCCCTTTTACAGGTGTTCGAAACATATGGAGAAGCGCTAGGGGGACTGCGTCAATATAATTTATAAATAAAATAAATTTAAAAGTTTGTAAAAGTTGTATAGATGTATATTTTAAAATTATTATATATTATTATATAATGTCGTCTTGTATCTTAAACTGAGTAGTTTAATATTTTTCTGTCTTTTAGTTCCTATAATGTGTTGACTAATATTTTTATTTCTTTATTTTTGTTGCAGGTTCTGCGTGTTCCAGGTGCCGGGCGTGTGGAGGTGTACAAGGGTAAGTCAAATTCACTTTACATAGATAGGTAGAAAAATTTTTAGACGAATGTAGTTTCCGATGCTCTATGTAGAGTCTTGCTCTATGTCTATGTCGTTTATTTCCCTCAAGTAGGATTACACCTGTGTAGAGGTAAGTCAATTTAATTTAAATACAAAAACTGTTTTCTCCGATGCTCTAGGTAGAGTCTAACTATATATCAATGTCATCCATGTAGTTCCCTCTAGTACAACAAAACAAATCTACACGGTTTTCGGGTGCCTGCCAACGAAAACTGCCAATAAATTGTGCACAGAGCTTTCTTTGACTCTATGTAGAGTAAGTCATATTTTGAATAAAATTGTAAAATTTTGCTCTGTCCTTTGGTGAAATTCGCGCCCAAATCAAAGCACGTGTTACGAAGATATGAGACAAACAGATTTAAGGGGGAGAGGGGGGGGAGACAAATTGGAAATTTTTTATAAAATCAAACAGTGGATCAAACTTAATATTTAATAATATTAAATATTAAACTTCAATCAGAATTGAGCTATCTTGCTTAGTTTTTGAGATATTAGCGTTTTAAGATTATAATTGCATTTAAAATTAAGGGGTTGTAGTAAGGGGTGATTTAAAAATTTAATCTAAATAAATAAATTACGTTACGTTAATGTAGATTTTTGCAGCTTTATGAGTCGACCAGATAATAATTTAAATAAATAAACTTAAAGAGGGGGTAGGAGGGGGTGGGGGTTGGTAACTTAGGACAATTGAGTTTTTTAAGTAGTTATGAAAACAAATAAAACAACTCCTATTTTAAGACTTAAGTAGAACAAGTTTCGAGTTTAAAGATTTTTACTTAAGGGTGGGGGGAAAAAGTTAGGGGGGGTGAGGGAATCTATAAGTAAAATTAAACTTTTCTAATATTTGACCATAGGTCAAATATGTAGGGTTCTCTCAAAAATCGCCTATCTCTTACCGTTTTGGAGAAACAAGGGTTTGATTCTTTTTGCGGTTGGTAATATGACTCTAAATATTCGCGCTCGGAAGCGGCTGGTCTTAAAAATCTAATTTTTTTACAGAAATGTGAAACAACATAGGGACAACAAACACACAAAAAATAAAAATATGTTGTCGCTGAAGAATTAAATTTAAAACACTTACAGTATAAAAAAGAACAGCACAAAAACTTTTGAGTCTCTATCTCCGTTGAAAATAGTCCAATTTCGAATCCAAAGGTGCCTCCCGGCTGCTCTCACCGATGTCCTGGGGGCCGCGTCCTTGAAGATGGTCTGGTGGCACGGGGTCACTGACCACGCCGCCACGTGGTTTTTGTTTTTTTGCCGATATTTCCGCACTCCTGCGCGGAAAAAATCGGCAAACGGTGTCAATTTGAAGAACTCCAAGGGGCCTTTCCCAAGGCACAATAAAAACGGTAGGTCGTCGCTGAAAATCCAGAGATACGCCACTTTTAAGATTTAAAACTTGTCACTTTACCACTTTTTTGTAAATAACTTCACGAACTGTCAATGTAGCACTGCGCGGATTTCACTAATAGGTGCGCCTAGTGATTTCGCATCTTTTGATATATAGCACTTGTGTAAAACGCGTAAAAGACTATTTTTCGTGAATTTTTTAGCGTGGAGGGACCGTTTTTCGTGGCGCTCTCGAGTGCGGTTCGAGCGCGAATGGTTAGGTTAGGTTAGGTTAGGTTAGGTTAGGTTAGGTTAGGTTAGGTTAGGTTAGGTTAGGTTAGGTTAGGTTAGGTTAGGTTAGGTTAGGTTAGGTTAGGTTAGGTTAGGTTAGGTTAGGTTAGGTTAGGTTAGGTTAGGTTAGGTTAGGTTAGGTTAGGTTAGGTTAGGTTAGGTTAGGTTAATATTTTACAACGTGTTGCAAACTAGTTAACTCATCTGATCATAGGACCAGCGAGTGTGCTAGTCTGCGTTTGATTTTTAAAACCTGAGGCAACCTGTTGCTATTAAGTGCAACAACATTAAATTACCTACTAAGGAATTATACACATTTTTTTTTTTTTTTTATTTAATCAAATCTTTGCACACACACACACACACACCCACCCACACACATTCACACACATGCACTCTCATCCACAAAATACACAAGAATACAGAAAAAAATACAAATACACATTTTACGAAAGTCAAGAGGAAGAGTTACAAGAACAAAAACAGTCATACACAGTGTAGAAAAATAATTTCAGATAGATATTCACAACACTAAAACATAAAATAATACAATAACCTATCTCAATATAATGACAACGCTTATTATTTTGATAATTACGCTTATTATATTGCACATACACATGCCCATTTAAACTGAGCAGTTGTTTGGTGTTCAAACAATGCCAATTTTTATACATAATATTATTAAATTAACACAAATATCAAAAGAAAATTATACAATTTTTATAAGAATGAAAATCTCGTGAAGTACCTACGATGCTATTTTACAAGATAAAATAGTAAATTTGTACATTCGCGTTAAATAAATAGCATTAAATACATTATGAGACAATCAATTAGTAATTATTACAGTAACGCCACTTCCTCAATTCATTTGTGAACAATTTCAATCTTTAACTTATTTTGTACTTAGCTTCTATTCTTCATTGACTTTTTCAGTATATACATATCTTTTTTTTTTTAATTTTTTTTTTTATTATGTTATTCTTTTTCATTTCTTTTTGTTTTTTTTTTTTTTTTTTTTTTTTTTCTTTTTTTTTCCTTGTATATAAAGACATTAAAATTAATATTACAAAATAATAAAACAATATTAACAACATTGTGAAAGACAATAGAAATTAAATTAAATAGCTGACTAGGGAGCAAGATAAGAAATTAAACAAAACTACGTCAATTAAAATAGATTAAAACGAGGATAAAATGTCACAAGATAAGAGGAATGACAATATTTAAGTCAAACAGTTATAAATAATTCAAAACTTCAATAAATACAATAAGTAGGACACACAAAGTGAGCCATATTCAAACAAGTCAAAATAAAATCAATTCAATTCATATAAAGCTAGTCCTTACCGCTATGCCTCCAAAAATGACCCATTCTCTCTGCCAATTATGCGAAGAATATTCTTCGCAAACGACAGAAAGATAGGTCTGTAGTTGTTATCACTAATTATAACCTCTAAATTGTAAACATTAATATCGATATCCATTGCACTCTCGCAGTCGTGCCTTAACAGTCCAAACCTGCCACATTCCAACAAAAGATGCTGTACAGATTGGTAGGCGTCGTCACCGCAAGAGCACAATGGAGAATGTGATAAGCCGAATCTAAACAGATATGCGTTAAAGCCGCCATGGCCAGTGAGAATTTGACTGTAGTAATTATCTAAGCTAATTTTTGACAGTGTTCTATATGCCGATGAAACATCCTTGAAGAATAACTTGGTTGTACTGCCTGTCTGGGATGAGTCATATGCACATTGCCACTCATCAATACTCAACGACCTCACAAAACCCTTGGCATAGGACAGAGGGAACCTATCATAGAACGGCTGTCTTCTATCTCTTAGGGCCGCTTGCTTTGCCAACTCGTCGGCTCTCTCATTGCCCTCGATACCACAATGGGCCTTGACCCAGTACAAAGAGATAGTTTTGCCGTCTTGGGCAAGCATTAACATTTTTTCTTTGATTGCAGCTACCAATGGATGAAGTGAACCCGGATCACTCACCGCCTCGAGGCTGGACCTAGAATCGCTAGCGATACTGAAGGCGGGCTCCCTTCTGCCTTCAACCAATTGGAGAGCTCGTAGTATCGCACAAAGCTCTGCCTGGAACACACTGCAGAAGCTACCCAATCGAAATCTAGTGTGGCGGACTTCACGCCCCCCGGACCAAAATGAAACAGCACCGCCCACCTTGCCCTCCAGTTTACTACCGTCTGTGTAAAGGATGGGCTCATCGGTACCCAGATTCAACGCTACCTCCTGAGACTCAATAAGCCCAAACTTTACGCACTTTCTTTCCGCAGGGTGGGGTAAGGAGAATGGACTTATCCTGAGCTCCATACTACGCCCCGGTAAGCTGGTTAATGGCTCTCCTCTCTTGACTCTGTAAATAAGTGCATTCTCCCTCAATCTCAAGGGCAGAGGCAGCAGTCTTGACAGTAGAACACTAGACACGAAAGACGTTGTTCGGTGAGCTTTACTAATCTTGATAGCAAAAGATCTAATGAGGCTATTCAAAGTCTTTTCTGCGTAAACCCTATCCGAGACATCCGCCCAACTACTAGCT
Organism: Eupithecia tripunctaria; assembly: GCA_955876795.1. Classification (NCBI taxonomy): domain Eukaryota; kingdom Metazoa; phylum Arthropoda; class Insecta; order Lepidoptera; family Geometridae; genus Eupithecia; species Eupithecia tripunctaria. Next base: position 45,169 of record OY041614.1, on the reverse strand, counting down.
GCATAAAGGATCGTGGGTTCCACCACAGCGATATAGATAAGTCTCAAAATATCAGAATTAAGACCCCATTGTGCACGAGCTGCTCTAGAGACTACCTTATAAAATGCAATAGCTTTGTTGGTTACTGTCTCTAGGTGCCTTCTGAAGTTAAGAATGGGGTCTATAGTTAATCCTAATATTCTGAGACTCGATCCATAAGCTATAGGGACACCCTCCATGACGATCCTAGGAGTATGATATCTCATCTTCTTCGTTATAAGAAGTGCCTGCGTTTTACCCGGAGCAAATTTTAGTTTAAGGTCTTCTCCCCACCGAGTGATCACCTCCAGCGCCCGGTTGACCATGCCCTCCAATTCAACTCCATCGGCTGCGGCGGCGATCATCAGGAGGTCGTCCGCGAAGGCCTGCACCCTGACACCCCCGTACTGCGTCTGCTCCAGCACCGGCTCCAGTTGGAGGTTCCAGAGGATCGGCCCGCAGGTGGACCCTTGGATACAACCCATACTAGTATTTTTCTGTATTACTTGCCCAGCATATTTAAGTACAATTTTCCTCTCGGAGAGGTAATTAAGAATGAGGCGCGCCACCTCAGTATCCACATTGTTAGCCCTAAGCCGCTCTATAATAGCGGGCCACCAGGTGTTGTCGAAAGCGCCCTGAATATCTAACGAGATTAATGCGATAACTTTCTTTTGTTCCAGGCTCGAGCGAACAATGGACATGGCGTCAAATAAGGCATCCTCCGCGCTCCGCTGAGGAGTGAACCCGTGCTGGAAGGGCCCCAGGCGACCCTCCTTGCCGAGCTGCCACTGCAATCGGCTAACAAACAGCTTCTCGAGCATCTTCCCGAAGACGGGAAGAAGCCCGATCGGTCTGTACGACTTGGGAGTTGAGTATGATTCTTTGCCCGGCTTGGGGATCACCTTAACGGTCGCCACCTTCCACGATGTAGGGAAACATCCCAGCCGAAGGCACTGCGAATACATCCCCACAAGTAGGGCCTTGTCACATCTGTAGGCCCGGAGGCAGATGTCCAGCGTGAGCCCGTCGCCCCCAGGCGCTCTCTTAGGGCTCATCGTTCGCAGTACCGTCTCAAGCTCCGTTTCTGTGAAGGCGACGTGAGGCGCGTCCGTCCCTGCAAGTTCAGCGGCCCAGGCTTGCACTGCGGCTCGGCGCTCAGAGTGCTGGAGCGTGTCCCGCCGCGGGTCGTCACAGCGGTAGAAAGTGTCGGCCAGCATCGCCGCCGACTGCACCTCGTTGAGCACGCGCCCGTCTTCCGCCACCAGCAGCGTGTCCTCCGAGTTCACCCGCACCCCACACGCCTTCATGATACGGTATGACCTCCGCCATATTCCCTCCACCGTCTCGTCCGTGCAGAAGGCCTTCCAGCTAGCGGTCATGGCGGACTCTATCGCTCTTCTGTACTCCGTCCTGGCCTCCAAGTACTGATCCACCACGTAACGCCTCCTGGTAGGGTTTGCTTTCGCGACTCTTCTCCGGCGGCGCATCATCTCAGATTTCAGCTCGGTCAGCTCAGCGCTCCACCAACGGCAGGACCCACCAAGTCTACGAAGTGGTATGCGCGGGATGGCCCTCTCGCAAGCTGCGAGCACACACTCGGTATATAAGTCTGCGGCTCGGTTGACCGCTTCTCCGTCTTCCAGCGCGTCTATGGTGGCACTTTATTCAGCGCGAGAGATCTCCAGCTCGAACACCTCCTCAAATAGTGCCCAATTTGCCTTTGCCGTGTTATATATTCTCGTACTGGCACCACGCGTCTCCTTCCCGCCGTGCACACTCAGCTGCAGCGTAAATGTGATCGGCCTGTGGTCGGACAGCATGCAGAGCGCGGGATCCACGCGCCAGTCGGCGAGCACATTCAGCAGTGCAGCGGAGCAGGCCGTCACATCGATTATACTGGCTGCGGGCGCGCCATGTCGGTAAGCGAGGAAGGTCGGCTCGTCGCCTTCGTTGCGGACCTCAAGCCCGAGTTCCGCGAACAGCTCCGCGACCGCAGCTCCGCGCGCGTCCTCAGCCGCGCAACCCCACCATGGACTGGCCGCATTCACGTCACCCGCCACCACCACCCGCGAGCAAGCCATGCTCTGCACCATTCGCTTGATTCTATACAGGTACGTGTCCAGATCTAACTCCTTGTCTAAATAAATGCTTATAAGCCCTATGTCTATGTTATTAACTCTTACGATAAGCCCCAGCAAGTCCTCACTAATAAAATTTAAATTTTCGGAGTACCGCAAATTAGGGTCCGTGATAACTACGGCGGCTCGCACCGGAGCGTCGGGTCCCCCCGTCGCGCTCTGTATCACCCTGCAACCAGTCGGCAGCATCATGCGGCCCCTCGCCCCTACGTAAGGTTCTTGTAATAATAAAATATTAATACCCCTTCTAGTGGCCTCCCTCAGACACTCGTGCGTCGCCGCCCTGCCCCTGCCCAAATTGTACTGCATAATTTTGAGATGGACGTTCATCTGTACCGACGGATCAGTGCCCTCAGCAGTAGCGCACGCTGAGACGCGCTATGCGGTCCCAACGGCGCCACTCGGGACAGTCGGCGCTGTACGCGGGATGTTCCCGGTCTGGCAGCCGGCGTGCCGTGCAGTTGGTGCAGCACGGCGGCGCGCCACCGCGGGCAGAGCACGTACGCGTGTCGTGCTCGCCCGCGCAGTATCCGCAGCGCGGCGCCGGCGCGCGGCACTCGGCCACGCGGTGAGAGAACCCCAGGCACCGGTAGCACTGCACCAGTGGTGACTGGTCGAGCGCCACGATTACCTGGTACCCAAGCCGCACGCGCCGCTCCAGAAGGGCCCGCCACACGCCCGCGCCCACCGCCACCACGACGTTATTGAGCCCCGCATTTCGCCTTGATTCGCCGCACGACCTTGACGCTGCGCTCCGCCTCCGGCACACGCCGCAGCAGCCCTCCGTTTTGTCGGAGCAGAGCCGCCTCAAGGCGCTCGTCCGTGAGCTCCGCGACGACCCCGACGAGCCGTAGCTGCGGGTCCCGGAGGCGCGGCTCAGACACGCTGTAGTCGTCTCCGAGCGCAAGGATGGCACTCTCCATCACCTCTCGCTCGCGCGCGCTCTCCATCGAGATGGCAACGCCGCCACCGCGACACTTCCTCACGCCATTAACTCCAACCCCCAGACCAATGACATCAACATTTTTTTTTATATGTTTCAGGATATCATCGCCGGTATGGGCCGGGTTCCGCGACTTTACCATAAGCGGATGCCTCGCGACGTGCGCATACGAAGCGCGCGGCCCCTCACAAGCTGGTCGTTGCGGCGCCGCCACCATGTGCTCCGGCTCAGTTTCTGCGGCGTCAAAGGCACCCCGGATGGCCGGCATCGGTGAGCCCGAGCACTCTTCTCTAATGGCGTGTGCTTCCTCGAGTAGCTTGCCCACCAGACGAAGACTGGCTACCTCTCCCTCGGGCTGTGTGCCCAGCTTGCCGCTCATTTCTTCCACTCCTCGGCGCGCCGCCTCGGCCTCCGCCATTGCCCTGGTGGTCGTGCGCCGCAGCTCGTCCAGTTCGCTACGCAGGCCGGAAGTGATCGTCTCGAGCTTATCCGCGTGGATCTTGTATTGCAGGGCGCTCTGTCGCTCGGCAACCGCTCGCACGCGCTCTTTCTCGGCGAGATGCCGAGCGCGCGAGTCCGCGAGGCGCAGCACCAGGGCGTGAAGCCCCTGTACTCCCGCCAGCACCGCGTCCTTGATGTCGCGACTGAGGTTGCGAGACCTCTCGAGCTCCGCCACTGTGCTCTGTAGCAGACAGTTTGCGCGATGAGGTGCATCATGTACCGATTCGCCTGTCGCCAGCACGGAGGTCTCCAAGAAAGAAAGCGGCGCGGCGGGCGAGTCTGCATCCGAGCACGGGGGTGCACATTGTGGCGTGATCGCACTGTCTCGGGCCTGCAGTGGCGTGGGCGCGTCCGCGCCTCCCTGACCGAGCCGCAAGAGAGACTCGTCAGCCTCAGAAGAAGAAGGTGGGTGATAGGCGGGGATACCAGAGCTGGACTCGATCCTCTTTCTTATTGTACCCACGATATTAACCGGGCATACTGTTGCAGGTTTCGAGTCCAGGCCAACCGTGCCCCGTGGCTGGGAGTGAAACCGTGGCGGCACCGAACGCCCCGCCGAAGAGCCGGCAACCAGCGACGACGATAGCACCCCTCCGCCCACCTTCGGTGTCCCCGACCTTGGCGATCCATTCCTATACTGCCCGCTAGGCTTAACGTTGAATTTTTTGGTTTTAAAATTCGGCATTTTAGAACGAACTAATAAATTAAATACCCAAAATAAAAAAAAAAAATAAAAAATAAAAAGATAAAAAACTTGAATGTATGTAGAGTGAGTCTCTACTATTAATTTGGTAGACCTACTTATGACTAAGAGTTTACAAAAAACCGCGTTACGATAGGCGCTCTGGTTCAAAAGATACAGGCAATTGAATTTTTTACAAAATGGCGGACAAAATGGCCGCCAAAGTGAAAAACTGGCGTATCTTCGTCAAAAATGATCCTAGCGAACCAGGAGTTGGACCTGGAGAATCTGCAGGGCACGGCCAACAACCTGCAGATGACCGTTATAAATGGAAATTTGGCTCTCTGAATTAAACTCAAACCTCCACCAGCAGACAGAGAAGGCGAAGGCCGCACACACACAGAAAACCCCGGCTCTCTACGCTCAGAGGGGCCGAAGCTACGACTGTTTTAATAAAAACAAGATGGCGTCCAAGATGGCGGGCGGAATTTAGAACGTCCGTATCCAGCCCAGTTTTGGTCGCAGAGAAACGGGGTTCGGACAGTTATGATGTCCTAGTTGAGATCCACCCTCTGGTGGGGTAAAAATTGCGGAAAAAATATGACTAAAAACCCAAGTATTTAACGTAAAATTCTGATAAGGTAGATGTCGAAGACATCAACAGTGAAAACCGCAAGTAAATACAATAACCAGTTCCCGAGATAAACAACTTTTAAAAATTCAAGATGGCGGCCAAGATGGCCGACATATATCTAAATTCGGCCGTTTGCGGCCGAAAGGTACCGTGTTTGGGCTTGTTGGATAGGTCTTTCCAAGCCCAAACGAATGCACTAGAAAAAAAATAAAAAATATTTGATCCCTGATTTTTAAATTAGAAAAAACGTAAAATTTACACTGAATTTAAGCTAAATGAGTGAATTTTAGTTTAATTTTGAAAACAAAAACGGATTATAGATTAAAAAGAGATGCGAAATCGTTAACAATAATTAAAATTTAAAAAACTACTATAATTCGTGACCTAATGTTGACCTTGAAAATTCAAAACCGAATAAAACGGAAACCAGCTGATGAATGTATGCTGATTTTTCGAGGGTTGGTAGAGGACCAGAGCTTTAACAAAATGGGATTTTTAAAACAGTGGGTAAAAGATCTTATTAAAAAGTTACATCAATTTAAAAAACCGAAAAATTTAAAAAGTCTCTAAATCTTAAAAAACTTAACTTTTTTCAGTTTTCGAAGTGCCTCCAGGGTGTCCACGATGATGTCCTTTGTGCTGCAGTGTCAGAAATCTTCTGGCGGCACGGGATCACTGACCACGCCGCCACGTGGTTTTTGTTTTTTTGCCGATTTCTCAGCACTCCAGTGCGAGAAAAATCGGCAAAGTATGTCGTCACGTAGAACTCCTAAAGGCCCTTCAGGGGGCAAAATAAAAGGGGTATGTTGTCGCTGCCAATCCTGAGATATTCCACATAAAAGGTTAATTTAACCTCAAATTTTAACTTTTTTGTCAATAACTTTCACGTCACTTATCCAATCACTGTGCGGATTTCACCACCGTGCGCGCCTAGTGTTTCCGCGTATTTTGGTGTATTACACTGGTATAATTGCGCGAATAAACTTATTTTTGGGAATTTTTAAGTGCGGAACGGCTTAAATTCGTGGCTCTCTCGACTGCGGATGGGAGCAGGTTGTTGTTAGGTTAGGTTAGGTTAGGTTAGGTTAGGTTAGGTTAGGTTAGGTTAGGTTAGGTTAGGTTAGGTTAGGTTAGGTTAGGTTAGGTTAGGTTAGGTTAGGTTAGGTTAGGTTAGGTTAGGTTAGGTTAGGTTAGGTTAGGTTAGGTTAGGTTAGGTTTTTTTTTTTTTTTTTTTTTTTTTTTTTTTTTTTTCTCCATCCTACCCCTAGCTTTACCAGGGACCTGGTCTACACTACCCTTTCATTCCAGTTCTCACATGAATGCTTCTCGCACTTTCATTCCGCATACGTTGTCTTTCTTGTATCCATCTCCATTCTTACAATATTATGACCTACTCTATCGTTTCGTCCTTATTTCTTTGCATTACAGGGATTATGGAAAGACAGTGTGACATTTTCTTTATTGGCTTACATTTGTTTCTTAATTTCTATCATATATCTAATTATATCTATAATATCTATTTACTACTTATTTAATGCGTACTGATTAATTTACTTTCTTTATATATACTTTTGTAATTAACATAATACACAAATTATATATATATAAATTTCAATCTTATAATTTACATCTTAAATGAATTGCCAATATTGATGTATGGAAATATCATAAGATAATCCTACTCAATATTTTCTTATATATCTATTTGTTCCTACTTATTGCCTTACTTGCTATTTTTATACATAATTCTATAAATTTATCTTTCAAATATTTATCTGTTATTAAGTAACTTAGCGTACTTAATTCTATTTTCTCTCCTGATTCTTGCTCGAATTTAAAACGTTCGGGACCGTAGGCGGGGCATTCTATCAACATGTGTGGTACCGTCTCATCCTTATTGGGCTCGCAGATGCATGATGGGCTGTCCCTGCACTTAAAACGGTTCAAGTACATGGCGAACCCACCGTGCCCCGTCAGAACTTGCGTTAGTATACCTGTGGTGTTTAGTCCTCTTATCACTTTAAAAGCCGAGACTACGTCGGGAAAAAACAATTTTGTTGTGGACGCCGTGGATCCAGACTTGTATCTCCGATTCCATTCGCCAAGCGAGGCCCTACGTATTTCTCGCTTAGCGAATGATATCGGAATCATGTCGTATGCTGGTTTCGTCTTCTTTGAAGCCGCCTCGGTTAGGTTAGGTTAGGTTAGGTTAGGTTAGGTTAGGTTAGGTTAGGTTAGGTTAGGTTAGGTTAGGTTAGGTTAGGTTAGGTTAGGTTAGGTTAGGTTAGGTTAGGTTAGGTTAGGTTAGGTTAGGTTAGGTTAGGTTAGGTTAGGTTAGGTTAGGTTAGGTTAGGTTAGGTTAGGTTAGGTTAGGTTAGGTTAGGTTAGGTTAGGTTAGGTTAGGTTAGGTTAGGTTAGGTTAGGTTAGGTTAGGTTAGGTTAGGTTAGGTTAGGTTAGGTTAGGTTAGGTTAGGTTAGGTTAGGTTAGGTTTTTTTTTTTTTTTTTTTTTTTTTTTTTTTTTTTTTTTTTTTTTTTGTTTTCACATTTTATCATTCATTTCACAATTGAGTAAGTTTGTTTGGCACAGCGTTATTTCTTATTGTAGCACAGTAGCCCCGACATGTGACTGCGAATGGATACATTTCAATTGTCGGGAGCATACTTCTATAAATATTATTATGATAGATCTTTTCCCTGTCCCGATATCGGATCTTGAGATCCAAGTCTTTCAGGGGATAGATCGCTACATTAAACATAATACGATAAAGATTATTATACGATAAAGAACACAATACGTCATTTATTTACATGTATACAAAATAAATCTTTAGAGAATTACTCTTTTTTTTTTTTTTTTCATATATTTTTTTTTCAATTTTTTTTTTTTTTTTTTTTTTTTTTTTTTTTTTTTTTTTTTCTCTCCTGTAGGCTTCTCTTATAAAAACAAACAACAAATAATACGTGCTCATATGCAAGTCAAAATTCACCATACATTACTTATAATTGTTATTCCCTCTGTCACGATGTCAATACAATTCCAAGAAGAGGATTGGTAATTTTTGGGGGCAAGCATGCCTGCACGGGCAAGTTTGCTTGCATAGGCAAGTTTGCTTGCACGGGCAAGTTTGCTTGCACGGGCAAGCCTGCCTGCATATTTCTAGAAATATTATTATGATAGATCTCAGTATATAAAATAAATCTTAAGATAATTACTCTTGCATTTCTTTATTTGCAGTAGACTTCTCTTATACAAAACAAAAACGGGTAAGCTTGCCTGCACACTTCTATAAATATTATTATGATAGATCTTTTCCCTGTCCCGATATCGGATCTTGAGACCCAAGTCTTTCAGGGAATAGATCACTACATTAAACTTAATACGATATAATACACAATTACGTCATTTATTCAGTATATGTCTATGTATATAAAACAAATCTTTAGACAATTACTCTTGCATTTCTCTATTTTCAGTAGACTTCTCTTATACAAAACAAAAACGGGCAAGTATGCAAGTCAAAATTCACCATATATTATTACTTATAATTATTATTCCCTCTGTCACGATATCAATTCTACGAAGAGGATTTTTAGGCCTGTGCAAGCATACCCGCCCGTTCTTGGGGGCAAGTATGCTTGCACGGGCAAGTTTGCTTGCACGGGCAAGTTTGCTTGCACGAGCAAGTTTGCTTGCACGGGCAAGTTTGCCCGCACGGGCTCAAAATTTACACAGCAAAATTCTAAATTTCAAAATTTAGCATATGGTAACCGTTTACGTTTGATTAAGTGACTTAAGTCTATTAACAATACTGTCCGTCAATTTAATAAACGAATTTATGCAGGTTTCCCGTTTAATCAAGTCGGTTAAAATATACGGGGAAACATCAAATCTACGACACATTTGTTCATGTGCAAATCTCTGTACACCAAATACCGGACACTTCTCTAAGAGATGTCGAATGTCCTGTGCTGTTGTCCCGTCACATGGACAATGATCATCCTCGGTGATTTTAAATCTTTTAAGATATTGTTTATGGAACCCATGGCCCGTAAGGATCTGCGTCATGCTGAAACTAGTTTTACATACTGTTGCTAAGTCCTGTATATCGTGTAAGGTGGGGAGAAGAAGTTTAGTATGTGCTCCAGTTGAAGAGCTTGAGTATCTTTCTTGCCAGATGTTGTAGTTTTCTTTTCGGGTGATTGATTTTATAAAGGAAATGGGGAATTTTGAATATTGGAAAGCTACGCGAAGTTTGGTTGCAGCATTAGCTGCTGCATCTGCAAACTCGTTGCCGGTAATGCCAGAGTGGCCTTTTACCCAAGAAATGCCTATATGCAGCGACTGTCTGACAGAAATATTGTGTATTGTGTGATGAATTTGCGCTACGATGGGGTGAGTGTTACTGCGATTTTCAAGTGCTTTGATAGAGGAAAGTGAGTCAGTGAATATTGCTGTGTATGGTAAACGGCGATGTTCTGCCCACTGGCACGCGCCTAGGATCGCCAGTAATTCCGCTTGGAAAACAGTGCAGCAGCTATGAAGTTTAAACTTGCGTGTGACCTTGGGTGTGGTTCCTCCAGGATCAAAACAGACGAAAGCCGCACCAACCGAGCCATCCTCTTGCTTACTACCATCAGTGAAGATGAGTGTCGAGTTATCGGGATGTGTTGAGGTGGCGTAATCGGGAGTTGGGGTAAATGTAATTCGTTTAGATGGGTGAAGAAGCTCGTGAACAGGTGTTGGTTTCTCGAGCTGGATGTCATGTGGAAGATGGTTGGTAATCCCTGATAACTTGCTGGTTTCGGTGACGCAAATTTCACGTATTTTCAGGTCTATTGGCATGAAACGGGCCAGGGCAAGAGCTGCTGTGGTCGAGATTGTTCGAAATCCCCGTATAGCTTTGATTGCAAATCCACGCTGCATTCTGAGGAGAATCCTCTGCACGTACTTCTTCTCCACTACATGCCCCCATATTGCAGCACCATAAGTGACTATGGGTTCAACTACTCGATGGTAAATGAGTTGAGTATTTTCGGGGTGAGTTCCATAGGTTGGTCGGGTATATATACATAGTTTATTAAAGATTCGCATGGCTTTGTCAGTGATGTACTTGACATGAGCCCTAAAGAGAAGTTTTTCATCCAGAATTATTCCTAGCAGCTTAATTTCTCTATCGTAAGAGAGGTCGTGGCTATTCATGGAAATCGTAATTTGTTTTGCTTTAGGCGTAAAGGCAATCATCTGAGTTTTAGAGGGTCCGAATGATAACTTGACGCTATTTCCCCATTCATAAATTTTTGAGAGCGTGATTTCAGCGGCAGATTTTAGTCCTATTATGTCCTTAGCAGTGACAATAAGAAGGACGTCGTCTGCGTAGGCTTGCAGGTGGCATCCTGAAGGGAACTGCATCCCAAGTAGTTCGTCCAGGATCACGTTCCAGAGAACAGGCCCACATGCTGAACCCTGTACGCACCCCTTTGACATGCGCTTAGTGACGTGTTCTCCTGCATGATCTAACTTAACAAATCGATCGCGTACGTAATCTTCAATCAAACCATAAATGTTTTTAGGGCATTTCATTTGACGAAGTCTATGAAAGAGGGCGGGCCACCAGGCGTTGTCGAAAGCTGCTGAAATGTCTAATGATACTGCGATGACAAGTTGTTTATCTGCTTTAGCCTGTTTAATAATACCTATTGCGTTGCCAACCGCCTGAATAGTGCTAGTCTGCTCACGGAATCCATATTGCCGATTATTGCTATGGCCATTTTTAGCTGCTAAGTACGTGACACGTTTGATAAACAATTTTTCTAATAATTTTCCAAATACCGGTAATAGTCCTATTGGTCTGAATGATCCTAGGATGCTGTAGTCTGATTTACCGGGTTTCGGAATAATTTTGATGTAAGCTATTTTCCACTTCTTAGGGAAATACTGCAGATCGAGGCACCGGTTCATGATATCCGTAATCAGCTTTGGATAAGCCAGGGTAAATTGATGACATATATCTGAGGTTAGATGATCAAGCCCTGGAGCCTTGTTAGGGTTCATGTACCTTAAATGTTCCAGTACTTCATCCTCAGTGAAAGGTGGATCATCTTCGGAATCTATTGAATGTACGGCTCGTAGGAAATGATGTCGGGATTCTGTGTCTGGTAAATCGTCAGGGTAAAAATGGTTAAGCAAGGCTGTAGCAGTTTCTCGTCCACCTGTGGTGTAATCGTTCCCTAGTTTTAGAGTTGAGGGTGGACGTTGAGGATTTGTATCTTTCAGCAGTCTATTGGTCAATGTCCAAACATTTTCCTTTGTTTGCATTTCACAAAATTGACGAAAATTTGCCGTCGATTCGTTTCGCAATTCTTTCGCATAACATTCCTTTATAGATTTTTGATCCTCTAACAAATCACTTAATGGAAGTCCATGTTTCTTGGCTCTATGAATTCTATGGTGTATGTCAATGACTTCCTTCTTTAACGTGTCCAGCTTTTCTGACCACCAAGGTGGTTTCCTAGCGTGACTTGGACTGTTGCTGCCTCTGGTACGCATGGAACTTTCACAAGCGAGGTGTATGATGCCTGTGATATCGTCGATGATAGTGTCCAACCCCAAGGCATCCAGGTGAGAGACCTCCCTCTCTAAAATATCTGAAGACAACATACGCGTGTGAAGAGAGTCTTTGAAATTGGGCCAGCAAGCTTTATTGGTCTGATATCGAAAGGTAGAGAAGCTGTCCTGGTGCGAGGACCTACTGAGATGGACATTAAGTGTGAAGTCTATGGCATTATGCTGGGAGGATTTGCAAAATTCCAAATTCACCCTCCAGCCTGATATCTTATGCAGGATTGAACCGGATACTAAAGTAAGATCAATGATTGAGCTTCGCTGGCGACCATGTGTAACGGTTTCAAATGTAGGGGTGGTTCCTAGATTGCAAACATATAAGTCATTTCCATGGGCAATTTCTAGTATTTTCCTACCACGGGCATTGATGTTCGTGCTACCCCATACGCTGTGCCATCCATTGAAATCGCCCCCCACAATGCACTGCATTCCACTAGATGATTTTAGGAAGAAGTCTAATCGTTCCATTGTGTTGGATACATCTTCAGCTGGTTCAATGTATACGGACGAAATGAGGAGTTCGTGAGATCCTGTCTTTAATTGTATGACTGACAGGTTAGGTGTTGAAAATTGGGTTAGACCTAAGACGGATGCGAAGCCAGGCTTTACGAAAATACAAGCCTTGATTCGGCCGTTATTGTTTGGAAACTGATATATATTTATGCCTTTTATTTGTTTAACTTCGTTTCCAGAACCAGTGTATGGCTCTGAAATCAAAGCAATCTGGTGTTTACTAGAAGAAAAAGAGTTTAAGAACTCATGTTGGCAATTACGCGATCGGTCAATGTTGCACTGAATTATGTTAAGCTGATTCTTAGTATCCATAGTCTACCCTATTCATAATTTTGTTTCGCATGGCACGTAGCCTGGGGCATAGATCGGAGTTTGCGCGGTGTCTGGTGTCTGATTTGTCATTAAATTTACTGTTATGTGTGACGCAGTTAATGCATTTAGCTGTAAAGGGCTTCGTTTTAAGTGGGCATTGGTCGATGTCATGGTCCACCCCAGCGCAGTGCGCACAAGGCTTTGTGGTCGAGCTGCATTTACCACGCATGTGGCCAAATTGATAGCACTTATGGCACTGAATAAAGGGAGAGAAGTCCTCCACGCGAACGCGTTGATGGTCTAGACAGACTCGGACCATATCCAGCATTGCACGGTATAGGTAGGGGCGAGCCACGAATACTGCATTGTAAAGAGATGGGTTGCGGTTATCCCTTTTAAAGCGAAGTCGCAGATCATCGGGGCTGCCCATGAGTTCAGTAAGTGGGTAGTTTTGTTCCTTAAGAATTGAGGGAATATCCTCAGGAGGAACATCCCTAGATATACCTTTAAGGATGATCATTGGACATAGCTTACGGGCGGGTTCAGCACTTACATGAGATGACGGCTCGGATAAGCGCTTCATGGTGTCTTCGCATTGGTCCTGGCTGTCAAATTCAACTCGGAGCTTTCCGTTTGAGACTGCTTGCACCCGTGCAGGTGCAAATGATGAGCTCCTGAAGCTGATGCTTTTCCTGAACGCATCGATTGTATCTTGTTTGGTCCTTGCGGCTCCGCCCTTTGGGGTGATGATGATGGCTGGTCTGTAGGCTGGGCTCTTCTTATGTTCTGTAGTGACGTGGCTCACCAGATAACGTTCCGATTGAGGTTGAGGTCTAGAAGGCTGAGTGGGGTTTAATGTGTTAAGGATGGATACACTTTTGCTGACGAGCTTCTTAATGTCCTTGAGCTCGGTCTCTAATATATGCTTCAATGAGTCCAGTTCATCCTGTTTGGCAAGCTCATGGGGGGGCTCAACTGCGACGCGCTCTTGGTGATGATTGGAGAACATGTGTGCCGAGGAGATTAGATCTTCACATGTCTTGACTATGTTTTCTTTGTTAATCTTGGTGAGACTCTTTCCCTCTTTCAGTAGAGCCTTGATTTTTACAGCTTGGTTGGTGACATGATCAGAAAAAGCAATGCTGTTGTTGTTGGGATTGTTGTGCAACGTAGCCAGCTGGTCTATGGTTCGAGTAAAGAACGGCTGAGTGCTGAGATTGCATGTATTTTGCTGGTTATCCTGTGAAAAGGAAGGTGTTGATGGTGGTTCCTGGCTCGGGAGTTCCAAATTGGGTTGGAGAACAGAATCCCGTGATGTCCTTTCTGGAGAAACTTGAGAGGGCGGTGGGGGTCGTCCAATCGTTGGCGATCGTACGAGAGGCATATTTGCAGAGTCAAAGGAAAACTTGCTTGTGGCAAGTTTGGCAAGTTGAATTGCCAAAGCAAGATGGATTGCTACTTTGGCAAGTAAAGTTGCAGATTTGCCGGACTTGCACTTTGTCCAGTAAAGCAAGTTAAGTTGCTATTTTGCCAAACTTGCACGTTTGTCCACTTTGGCAACTGAAGTTGCGCTTTTGGCGAGAGAACTTGCACTTTTTTCCACTTCGGCAACTGAAGTTGCAGTTCTGGAAAGTAAACTTGCACTTTTTTCCCCTTCAGCAACTAAAGTTGCAGTTTTGACAAGGGAACTTGCACGTTCGGAAAGGAAACTTGCACTTTTCTCCACTTCGGCAACTAAAGTTGCAAGTCTAGAAAGTAAACTTGCACTTTTTTCCACCTCGGCAACTGAAGTTGCAGTTTTGGCAAGAGAACTTGCACGTTCGGAAAGGAAACTTGCACTTTTTTCCACTTCGGCAACTGAAGTTGCAGTCCTGGAAAGTAAGCTTGCACTTTTTTCCACTTCGGCAACTGAAGTTGCAGTTTTGGCAAGAGAACTTGCACTTTCGGAAAGGAAACTTGCACTTTTGGAAAAATTGGGAAGTTAAATTGCTTTACTTGCTTTAAAAAGTGGGTTGGAGCAAGTTAAGCAAGTTGCGGAACTTGCTTGCCCTGCCGCTCTCGGGAGTGGCTAGCTGCAGACTGGTTAGGTTAGGTTAGGTTAGGTTAGGTTAGGTTAGGTTAGGTTAGGTTAGGTTAGGTTAGGTTAGGTTAGGTTAGGTTTTTTTTTTTTTTTTTTTTTTTTTTTTACCTGTCCGGGCGCTATGGCCCGGCCCGCGAGCTATCCTGTCCGGGAGCGCCTTGTCCCGGCCCGCGAGCTATCTTATATCTACCCCTGACATGGTCAGAGTCTTTTTCATTACTCTTCTTTCATTCTTTTTTCTCTTTCATTTTCGTTTCATTCATTTCAGGATGGGTTCTGGGTTATCTTTTATTTTATTACGTTTATTTATGTTTACATTATTATCTTATTTCTAGGGTACAGGGATTCTTAATCTAAGTTTCTTCTCCTTATAATTGTGAAACTTTACAATTTTATTATTATCTTATTCTTAGGTTTAACAGTATATATTTAGTTTTATTTTACACGTTTCATTTATTTCATAACCTATAATTTGCATAAAGTTTATTAGATGATAATTGTACATTTGCTTTTTATTGTTTCGAGACTATTTTCTTAATATTATGCTTATATATATAAACTATTATATATATTCATCATATATTGCTTAATCTATTTGTTTCTATTTATTACTTTTAAACTTACATTGGTACAAAATTTTAAGAGCTTGGGACGGTTGTTTTTGTCCTTCATTACTTCATGTATTCTATCTTTAGTTAGTTTTAAGTCCATTTCCTGTTCTACCTGATATCTCACCGAGCCATATGCCGGGCACTCTAGCAGGATGTGCGCCACAGTTTCATCTTTCCCGGGTTCGCATATGCACGATGGGTCCTCCTTACACTTGAACCGGTTCAAGTATTCGGAGAACCCACCGTGCCCTGTCATGAACTGCGTTACGACGCCGGTTGGTTGAAGCTTCCTGATTATCTTGTAAGCTTCGATGGCGTTGGGGAAGAACATTTTTGTTACTGCGGCTGTTTGACCTGACATGTACCTTTGGTTCCATTCGTCAAGGGACTCCATCCGGATTTGTCGCTTGACGAATGACACCGGGCACTGGTCGTAGTCAGGTTTTCGCTTAAGCGAGTGTGCTGCTTCTTTCGCCAGCTCGTCTGCACGCTCATTCCCTTCTAGCCCCGCGTGTGCTTTGATCCAGAATAAGGTCACTTCCTTATTCTGGAGTCGGGCTGCCACGATATTTCTTCTACTTTCAACGGCCAAGGAGTTAAGGGAACTGGGGTTGGTGATGGTTTCCAGCGAGGATCTTGAGTCGCTATAAACTCCAAAGGAGCTTTCTGTGCGCTGGAGGATCACCCTCGTGGCCTTACATATGGCCAAGAGTTCCGCCTGATAGACCGTGCAGTAGGATGGTAGCTTGAGTTTGATGGCTTTGGTTTCGGCTGCGCTCTCCCATAGGGATAACGCAGCCCCAACCTCACCATCAATCTTGCTACCATCGGTAAAAATTCGGACTGCTTGATTGTTGTGGTCATCTACTTGTTGTTGGTCTAACAGGCTCACGAACTCCAGGCCCATATATTGTGCCGGGTGATCCATCATGGCATATGACACCGTGCGCTCTACTTCCCTGTCTCCTAGTGCTGGCCGGGGTACCCCTCTCCTGGCCTCGTAAAGGGCGGCTGCCTCTCTAATTCGGAGGTCGAGTGGTAGTATCCCGGCCAGCACCAGAGCCGAGTTCAGGGAAACAGTGCGATATGCCCTGCATAGTTTTTGCGCGAACCCCCTCTGCACAGCATTTAGTTTGCGCTGCACTCCCAGCTTCTCCGTTGCCTGTGCCCATGCACTGGCCGCGTACAGGACTACTGGCTCCACTGTTGCCGTGTATATAATCCGGACAACTTCCGGGTGGAGCCCCCAGCTGACCTTCGCTGCTCTGGAGAGCTGCTTAAAAATATTTGTGGCTTTCCTGCAGACCTCTGCAGCATGCGTGTTGAACGTGAGTTTGTGGTCGATGGTTAGACCCAGGATTTTAATCTCAGGAGACATGCCTATGTCGACCCCGCCCATCCTCAGCAATGGGGTGTCATATTTTAACTTCCTTGTTATTATCATGGCTTTGGTTTTATGGGGAGCGAATTTTAACTTGTTCTTGACACCCCACTCCTGGACATGGGCGAGGGCGGCATTTGCACGTCTCTGAACTTCGATCGCCGTGTCTCCATCAAAGATCAACACCACATCGTCTGCAAAAGCCTGGCAGTAGTCGCCCCGCGCTTCCAGTTCCCTCAATAGAGGATCCAGCAGGAGGTTCCACAAAATGGGACCTCCTATCGACCCCTGGACACACCCCTTATTGGTACTTCTCGTGTACTCCTCTCCTGCGTACCTTACCCTGACTCTTCTGTTGTGTAGGTAGCTGTCAACTATCCAACGAATGTTGACAGGGCATTCCTCTTCCGCCAATCGTACTTTAATTGCGGGCCACCATGCGCTGTCGAAGGCTCCCTCTATGTCTAGTGAAATCATTGTGATTAGTTTTTTACCTACTAGCTTTCCACGTATGTAGTTCATCAGGTCATAGAGGGAGTCCTCGGTGCTCTTCTGGGGCATAAAGCCATATTGGCGGGGGTTCATTTTTGGGAGTAGGTGCCACTTTAGTCTCTTCACAATCATCTTCTCCAAAATCTTTCCCATCACCGGAAGAAGGCCTATAGGTCTGTAGGACTTGGGGTTTGTGTAGGAGTCTTTCCCCGGCTTTCTGAGTACTACTACTGTTGCCTCCTTCCAGATGTTGGGAAAGTGACTGTGTTCCAGGCATTTGTTCAGTATTGCGAGGTTTAGGTCAAGGTCGCTGAACACAACACGTCGGCAGATGTCGGCCGTGAATCCATCTACACCCGGGGCTTTCTTCGGATTGAAGCTTTCCGTTGCAGATCGTAGCTCCTCCTTGGTAAACGGTGGGTCATGTTGTTCATCATGAACCGGGCCGTTTACCCGGTTTGCTCTGTCTCTGGTCTGCATGTGGATTAACATTTCTCCTTCCTCGGTATCCTCTGGGTAGAATGTCTCTGCCAACAATCTGGTGGACTCCTTCGAGTCCAGTGTTTTTCCGTCTTGTTCCAGGGGCATGTCCTCTTGTCTTTTTGCTGTCCTCCCAATGACTCTATATATTCCTTCCCAGACTCCCTCTCCATCCTGCCTTTCACAGAACTCTTTCCAACTCCTTGTCTGGGCCTTTTGGGCTTCGGTTTCATAGTTTTCTTTTTCCTGCAGGTACTCTTGGATGACCTTGGCTTTCCGGACCGGCGCTGCACATCGGATTCTGCGCCTCATAGTGGTGACCTTCTTCTTCATGTCAGCGAGTTCTTCGGACCACCACGGTAAGGTAAGTTTTACATTTGATTTCTTAATTGGTATTGCTTCTATGCATGCTTGCTTAATTATGTCCATATATTTATTTACTGTCTCTTCTATCTCTGTTTTACTGTTAATTTTGCACATTTCTATTTTCGTTATATTATTTTCTATTTTAAATTGGTCGAGTTTCTCAAGAAACTTGTCCCAATTTGCTTTCCTTGTATTATACAGCCTTGTGGTTCTTTGTACATCTATACCTCTTGATTTAGTCAGTCTAATTTTGAAGGTGATAGCGTTGTGGTCCGAGTTTACCAGGTCTTCATCGACTCTCCAGTCTTCCACTAAGCTGAGCAGATCTTCAGTGCAGGCTGTAATGTCAACGTGGCTGGTGTACGTCCGGTTTCCTCTGATGGTGTCAAAGGTAGGAGTTTCGCCATCATTTAGTACCTGCAAGTTCATCTCCTCCAGAATGCCAGACATGTGCCAGACTGCCTCGAAGACAGACTTGTATCTGCTAGAAAAATTGGAGGAACACAGTAAGCTGTTGAGAGAAAGCAATGGGAGGATAGAAGCTCTGAAAGAGGCGATGGAGCGTCAGAAAGAGGTCCTCGAGAAGACCACATACGCGGGTGTAGCAGCGGGGCAAACCAGGAGGAAACTCCCGGAGCACACCGCCCTACATTCCGTGGTGGTCTCATCCAAGGATGAAACTGAAACTGGGGAGGAGGTCCTAGGTAGGATACGAGAGGCAGTAAATGCAAAGGATGGATGGATCAAGGTTGATAGAGTTAGGAAGGCGAAAGACAGGAAGGTAATCGTGGGTTGCAGAACTGAGGAGGAGAAGAGGAAAGTAAAAGAAAGGTTGGAAAAAGCAGAGACTCACCTCAATGTCGAGGAGGTCAAAAACAAAGACCCTCTTCTGATCCTCATGGGCGTTTTACAGTACAACAGCGACGAAGACGTCCTAAACGCTCTGAGGAACCAGAATCGTAGTGTTTTTGACGGCCTCGACAAAGAGGACTATAGAGTGGAAGTGAGATACAGGAAGAGAACAAGAAACCCTCACACCTGTCACATAGTCCTCAGAGTGTCCACCAAAGTATGGAACAGGATGCTGGATGCACAAGACATCCAAATCGACCTGCAGAAGATCAGAGTGGCTGACCAATCCCCGCTAGTACAGTGCTCGCTGTGCCTGGGTTACGGCCACGGCAGACGATTCTGTAAGGAATCAGTAGAAATATGCAGCCACTGCGGAGGACCTCACATGAGGACGGAGTGCGCCGACTGGCTCGCCGGGATCGCCCCGACATGCAGCAACTGCAAGCGTGCCAGGCACACAGTGGTAGAGCACAGCGCATTTAGCCAGGAGTGTCCGGTGAGGAGGAAGTGGGACGCACTGGCTCGTGCCACCATTGCATATTGCTGAGGGCACCTACGGCAATAACCTTGCGGCTACCCCAACAACCACCAAACCCCATCTCGTGGTCCAGGCCAATCTTCAAAAGAAACGTTTAGCCACCGATGAGCTGATGATAGAGGCCAACAAAAGGAAAGTGGCATTTGCACTGCTCCAGGAGCCATATGTTGGTGGGGTAAGAAGTATGAAGAGCTACAGAGGGGCGAGAGTCTTCCAGAGCGCTGGTCCAGGAGAGGGTACTGTAAAAGCAGCCATTGTCGTTTTCGACCATGAAATGGACGTTATACAGTGCCCTGAATTCACCACGAACAACATCGTAGTGGTGAGGATAAGGACTAGCGCCTGGGAGATCACCGCGGTCTCTTTCTACTTTGAACCCAACCAGCCCATTGGGCCATACTTGGAGCAGCTGAAACAGATTGGGGATAGGCTTGGATCTTCGAGAATCATTATAGGTGGAGACTCCAACGCAAAGAACATCTGGTGGGGTAGCCCCATTGTAGATCATAGAGGTTAGGTTAGGTTAGGTTAGGTTAGGTTAGGTTAGGTTAGGTTAGGTTAGGTTAGGTTAGGTTAGGTTAGGTTAGGTTAGGTTAGGTTAGGTTAGGTTAGGTTAGGTTAGGTTAGGTTAGGTTAGGTTAGGTTAGGTTAGGTTAGGTTAGGTTAGGTTAGGTTAGGTTAGGTTAGGTTAGGTTAGGTTAGGTTAGGTTAGGTTAGGTTAGGTTAGGTTAGGTTAGGTTAGGTTAGGTTAGGTTGGGTTAGGTTAGGTTAGGTTAGGTTAGGTTAGGTTAGGTTAGGTTAGGTTAGGTTAGGTTAGGTTAGGTTTTTTTTTTTTTTTTTTTTTTTGTTTTTGTTTTTGTTGTTGTACTCAGGTTGGGAACGCGGCGCTAATGGGATACACGTTGTTCCCAACTGTGTGAGTGTCAGTGGGGTTTGGAAGATGTAAATGTAGGTGTAAAAGAAGTTTTGTGTTCGCGTTGTTGTGATGTTTCTGTATGTTTTGTGTGTTTTGTAGGTTTGTGTGTGTTTGTGTGGGTATTGGAGGGAGAGGAGTTTTTGGGGAGTAAGATCGTTTTATTTATTTATTGTAAATAGTTAAAATGTAAGGTTACAGATAATTTACAGACATATCATTTGTTACAGTTAGTGCCAGTAGATACATGTTGTGTTTTTAGCATGGTTTGTTAAGATATACATTAATTTGTACATGAAAGATTATTACAGCAAGTTCAGTAAGTTCTCTTGCCAGCTTGTCGGCAGGTGATATAATTACAATTAATTAAAGACATATCTTTTGTTATGGCTAGTTGCTACATGTTATGCTTCTAGCATGGTTTGTTAAGATTTACATTTATTTGTACATGAAGTAGTTATATAAGACAATTGCAGCAAGTTCAGCAACCTCTCTTGCCAGCTTGCCGGCAGGTGATATAATTACAATTATTTAAAGACATATCTTTTGTTATGGCTAGTTGCTACATGTTATGCTTCTAGCATGGTTTGTTAAGATTTACATTTATTTGTACATGAAGTAGTTATATAAGATAATTATAGTAAGTTCAGCAAGTTCTCTTGCCAGCTTGCCGGCAGGTGATATATTCACAATTATTTAAAGACATATCTTTTGCTATGGCTAGTTGCCAGCAGATACAAGGTATGCTTTGAGCATGGTTTTTGTTAAGATTTACATTATCCATTCATGAAGTAATTAATATAAGATTATTGCAGCAAGTTTTCTTGCCACTTTGCCGGCAGGTGGTATATTTACATTTATATAAGGACATATATTTTGTTATGGCTAGTTGCCAGCACATTAATGTTATGCTTTTATCATTGTTTGTTAAAATATACATTTATTCATACATGAAAAAGTTATATAAGATTATTGCGGCAAGTTCTCTTGCCAGCTTGCCGGCTGGTGATATATTTACAATTATTTAAAGACATATGTTACTATGGGTAGTTGCCAGCAGATGGCTAGTTGCCAGCGGATTGCTAGTTGCCAGCAGATACAAGGTATGCTTTTAGCATGGTTTGTGTTAAAATTTACATTATTCATTCATGAACTAGTTATATAAGATTATTGCGGCAAGTCATCTTGCCAGCTTGCCGGCAGGTGATATATTCACAATTATTTAAAGACATATCTTTTGTTATGGCTAGTTGCCAGTTTTTTTTTTTTTTATAATAAACTGTTACTTATTCTAAACTTAGTCTAATGAAACAATAAAAACAAGCAATAAAAATAAAACTAAGATCATTATAAAGTAAACAGCTTTGTAAATCCGAGGTCACTGCGGCGATGGGGGGTGTTCACGAGTTGCTTTTTATTGGGTGAACCAGGAAGCGATTACAGTCTGGAGGGGTGTTATGCATGTGGAAAAGAAGCTCATGGAGTGCATTTCTGCAACGAGCTAAATTGATTTGCAGGAGATTGAGGGTTTTATGCGCCATAGTTTACCCGTTGGAGAGTTTTGTGCTGCATGGCAAGCTTTCGGGGGCAGAATTTAGAAGTGGCGCTATGGGCTGCACTTTTGTTGTGGATGTTATGTTTATTGTTGTACGTTGTGCAGTTGTGGCAATTTGATTTTGTGTGATCGGCTTTGATTGGGCAATCGCGATAAGTGTGGTCGGTCGATGAGCAGTGGGAGCAAATAGAGTGGGTTTTCTCGCATCGATTGGTGGTATGGCCGAATTGTAGACATTTATAGCATTGAAGGAGGGGGATGTGATTTGAGACGTGTACCCTTTGGTGATTTATGTTTAGGTGGGCAGCCTCAGTGACGGCTTTCCAGATAGCAGGGGTGGTCATGAAAATAGCGTTATAGAGATTTTCGTTTCTGTTACGTTGGATGGCTTTAAGTGTTATATCATTTTGGCTTAGGAGATTCTTTTTGATGCAATCATTTTGCCCGCAAATGGTGTCAATGATGCTTTCTGTACATATAGATTTTGATATCCCCTTTAGGATGAACATTGGTTTTAAGCTAATTGCTTGCCTAGCAGTGACCTCGGAGTTGGCTGTGTTTGTTTTTTGGAGGGCAGTTTCGATATGCCCAGTTTGGTCAAATTCGACGACAATCTTGTTATTGGGTATATATTTGATGTTAGCTGGCGAGAAGTTTGTGTCTGAAAAGCAGACGCTCTTCCTCCAGGCCGCAAGGGTGTCAGTGTGACTTGCAACTTCCCCTTTGGGGGATATAATAATTGCAGGCCTGTAGGTATGCTGGTTGATATTATTATTAAGACTACTTACAGCTATGATGTTGTTGTTGCTGGGTTGGGCAGGAGATTCATCTTGATGTAGGTGGGTGGAGTTTGGATGTTGCGTGCTGGAGGTGTTCTGGATGATGAGCTTCTTAATTTCAGCAAGTTCAGTTTCCATGTTGATTTTAAGAGCTTCTATGGCCTCGAGAGCATGCGGAGGCGAGTCGTGAGGTCTGGCCTCAGTTTCGTTTTCGGTGAGTTGACCGGTGGAGAAGTCCTGCGAGGATGATATGAG
>OY041614.1:15000-17500 GCA_955876795.1 Eupithecia tripunctaria | reverse complement strand
CCTGCCTCAGCAATTTTAGAGGGGAGTGGGGTGAGTTGGGCGATCGAGATAGAGGCAGCGGTGCTGAGGGTTCGAAATCCATTTAATGATTTGATGGCAAAGAGCCTTTGCAGGGAAAGGCACTTTTTAATTATGAATTTGTGCCTGAGTGCAGGGGAGGCCCATATTCCAGCAGCATAACAGATGATGGGCTCAATGACGTGATTGTAAATGGTCTTGATGTTATCGGGGTGGACTCCCCATGTGGGTTTGATGAAGATGGCAAGTTTGTTAAATAGTTTTTTTGCTTTTTCAAGGGTGTGAAGGATGTGTTTGGTGAATTTGAGCTTATCATCTATGATGACTCCAAGGTATTTGAGATGATGGGTGAAGGGGATGTTTTGATTTTGTAAAGTGATTTTGCATTTAGCTGTTTTTGTGGAGAAGGCGGTAAACTGTGATTTGTTGGGTGAAAAGTTCAGTTTGATGTTTTCTCCCCAGGCAGCGATAGTGCGTAGGGCGCTGTTGGTATGGGATTCGAGAGTGTTTATGTTGGTGGCGTGGGAGATGAGGAGAATGTCATCAGCGTAGGCCTGCAGGTGGCATCCTTCAGGGAGGGTCTTGGTGAGTAGGTTGTCGAGAAGAAGGTTCCAGAGGGTCGGTCCGCACACTGACCCTTGGATGCATCCCATAGTCATTGGCTTTGTGACGTTACAATTGGAGAAGTTAATTTGGACGCTGCGGTCATCAGTGTAGCTGAGCAGTATGTTGTAGATGTTACTTGGGCATTGAGTGTCCCGTAGTCTTTTAAAAATTGCCGGCCACCAGGCGGTGTCAAAAGCCGATTTTATGTCTAAGGATACTGCGATAGAATGTTCACGGTTAGCTTTGGCTGTGGTAACGATGTTGAGAGCATTATTGAGAGCGTGGGTGGAAGAGGTTTGAAGTCTGAAGCCGTATTGATTTTCGCATATGTAATTATTGCAATGTAGGTGGTGGGTGAGCCGGTTTATAATTAGTTTTTCTAGTAGTTTTCCGAAGACGTTGATGAGGCCGATTGGGCGGAAAGATGACGGTTCTGTGAAGTTAGTTCTATTGTGTTTTGGGATGATTTTAACTGTGGCGGTTTTCCAGATTTTAGGGAAGTATTCTAGAGTTAGGCATCGGTTCATGAGATTTGTGATAAGGGTTGGGTATGTGATGGCAAAATGAAGGCAGATGTCTGATGTGAGATGATCTGGGCCGGGAGCTCGCTTGTGGCTCATTGTTTTAAGGCACTCAGTGATTTCTAGGAGGGTGAAAGGGGGTTCAGGTTGGGTGTGAATGGGTGATTTCATGGAGTCTCGAAGGGAACGTTGGAGGGAAGAAGTGTCAGGGGAGTCGTCCGGGTAGAAGTTACGGAGTAGGGCATTCGCTGTGTCTGTAGAGTCAGTGGTGTAAGTGCCATCATCAAGCATAAGAGTGCAGGGTGGTTGTGAGAGAGGTTTAGTTCTGATTAGTTTGTTGGTGATGGACCAAACATCCTCTTTCTTTTGGGATCTGCAGAATTCCTTAAAGTTATCTGTTGACGCAGAACATATGGCGTCTGCATATCTTTTTTTGAGGGCTTTTGTTTCCTCTAGTATTTCGGTTAGAGGCAGGTTGCGTCTTTTTAGTTTAATAAGTTTGTGATGGTTTTTGATGACGTTAAGCTTGAGGTTGTTGAGTTCATCGTTCCACCACGGGGCTCGTGAGGATCGTTTGGGTGCGCGGGGGAGAACCTTATCGCAGGCATTTTGTATAGCTTGTGTTAAGTTGATGGTGTAATCGTCTAATTGGTTAGTTGTGAGGTTGTTGATGTTGTTGGTTGAGAGAGGAAGATGTTTTTCTAGTTCTGCCGAGAATCTTTCTATGAGAGAGGGATTCCAAGATAATGATGAGGTGTTGTATTTGAAAGTTGAAAGTTTAATGTTATGGTCAGGTTCAAAGTCGGTGAGGTGAGTGTTGAATTGGATGGCGTTGTGATCTGAGGAGGGACAGATTGATTTGTCTACTTTCCAATGAGAGATGTTGAGACGGTGGTGATTGGTGCTGGTCATAGTGAGGTCAATAATGGACTCTCGATGCCTTCCGTGAGTAATGGTTTCAAAAGTAGGATGATTACCGTTGTTATGGATAGATAGGGTGTGCAGCGTGGCCAAGTCAAATATGGCGTTTCCTCTTCTGTTATTTACTTTGGAGCCCCAAGCCGTGTGCCAGCCATTGAAATCGCCACATATGATGTGGGTTGAGCCCCGAGTTTTGTGTAGAAAGAAGTCTAGTTTGTTGAGGACAAGATGCTCATCAGTTCTGGGTTCAATATACACCGAGATGAAGTACACTGCCCTACCCGATGAGTTAGCTTTGATGATACAAATGTTGGAGTCGGAGTGTTCGGAGATGCCTATGGCGCTGAAGGCTTTGTTGTTGAGTAGGATGAGTGATTTGATGGGTCGAGATGTGGAGAATTGATATGCAAGGTAGCCAGAGATGTTGTTGTTGA
>OY041614.1:0-2500 GCA_955876795.1 Eupithecia tripunctaria | reverse complement strand
TAGGTTAGGTTAGGTTAGGTTAGGTTAGGTTAGGTTAGGTTAGGTTAGGTTAGGTTAGGTTAGGTTAGGTTAGGTTAGGTTAGGTTAGGTTAGGTTAGGTTAGGTTAGGTTAGGTTAGGTTAGGTTAGGTTAGGTTAGGTTAGGTTAGGTTAGGTTAGGTTAGGTTAGGTTAGGTTAGGTTAGGTTAGGTTAGGTTAGGTTAGGTTAGGTTAGGTTAGGTTAGGTTAGGTTAGGTTAGGTTAGGTTAGGTTAGGTTAGGTTAGGTTAGGTTAGGTTAGGTTAGGTTAGGTTAGGTTAGGTTAGGTTAGGTTAGGTTAGGTTAGGTTAGGTTAGGTTAGGTTAGGTTAGGTTAGGTTAGGTTAGGTTAGGTTAGGTTAGGTTAGGTTAGGTTAGGTTAGGTTAGGTTAGGTTAGGTTAGGTTAGGTTAGGTTAGGTTAGGTTAGGTTAGGTTAGGTTAGGTTAGGTTAGGTTAGGTTAGGTTAGGTTAGGTTAGGTTAGGTTAGGTTAGGTTAGGTTAGGTTAGGTTAGGTTAGGTTAGGTTAGGTTAGGTTAGGTTAGGTTAGGTTAGGTTAGGTTAGGTTAGGTTAGGTTAGGTTAGGTTAGGTTAGGTTAGGTTAGGTTAGGTTAGGTTAGGTTAGGTTAGGTTAGGTTAGGTTAGGTTAGGTTAGGTTAGGTTAGGTTAGGTTAGGTTAGGTTAGGTTAGGTTAGGTTAGGTTAGGTTAGGTTAGGTTAGGTTAGGTTAGGTTAGGTTAGGTTAGGTTAGGTTAGGTTAGGTTAGGTTAGGTTAGGTTAGGTTAGGTTAGGTTAGGTTAGGTTAGGTTAGGTTAGGTTAGGTTAGGTTAGGTTAGGTTAGGTTAGGTTAGGTTAGGTTAGGTTAGGTTAGGTTAGGTTAGGTTAGGTTAGGTTAGGTTAGGTTAGGTTAGGTTAGGTTAGGTTAGGTTAGGTTAGGTTAGGTTAGGTTAGGTTAGGTTAGGTTAGGTTAGGTTAGGTTAGGTTAGGTTAGGTTAGGTTAGGTTAGGTTAGGTTAGGTTAGGTTAGGTTAGGTTAGGTTAGGTTAGGTTAGGTTAGGTTAGGTTAGGTTAGGTTAGGTTAGGTTAGGTTAGGTTAGGTTAGGTTAGGTTAGGTTAGGTTAGGTTAGGTTAGGTTAGGTTAGGTTAGGTTAGGTTAGGTTAGGTTAGGTTAGGTTAGGTTAGGTTAGGTTAGGTTAGGTTAGGTTAGGTTAGGTTAGGTTAGGTTAGGTTAGGTTAGGTTAGGTTAGGTTAGGTTAGGTTAGGTTAGGTTAGGTTAGGTTAGGTTAGGTTAGGTTAGGTTAGGTTAGGTTAGGTTAGGTTAGGTTAGGTTAGGTTAGGTTAGGTTAGGTTAGGTTAGGTTAGGTTAGGTTAGGTTAGGTTAGGTTAGGTTAGGTTAGGTTAGGTTAGGTTAGGTTAGGTTAGGTTAGGTTAGGTTAGGTTAGGTTAGGTTAGGTTAGGTTAGGTTAGGTTAGGTTAGGTTAGGTTAGGTTAGGTTAGGTTAGGTTAGGTTAGGTTAGGTTAGGTTAGGTTAGGTTAGGTTAGGTTAGGTTAGGTTAGGTTAGGTTAGGTTAGGTTAGGTTAGGTTAGGTTAGGTTAGGTTAGGTTAGGTTAGGTTAGGTTAGGTTAGGTTAGGTTAGGTTAGGTTAGGTTAGGTTAGGTTAGGTTAGGTTAGGTTAGGTTAGGTTAGGTTAGGTTAGGTTAGGTTAGGTTAGGTTAGGTTAGGTTAGGTTAGGTTAGGTTAGGTTAGGTTAGGTTAGGTTAGGTTAGGTTAGGTTAGGTTAGGTTAGGTTAGGTTAGGTTAGGTTAGGTTAGGTTAGGTTAGGTTAGGTTAGGTTAGGTTAGGTTAGGTTAGGTTAGGTTAGGTTAGGTTAGGTTAGGTTAGGTTAGGTTAGGTTAGGTTAGGTTAGGTTAGGTTAGGTTAGGTTAGGTTAGGTTAGGTTAGGTTAGGTTAGGTTAGGTTAGGTTAGGTTAGGTTAGGTTAGGTTAGGTTAGGTTAGGTTAGGTTAGGTTAGGTTAGGTTAGGTTAGGTTAGGTTAGGTTAGGTTAGGTTAGGTTAGGTTAGGTTAGGTTAGGTGAGGTTAGGTTAGGTTAGGTTAGGTTAGGTTAGGTTAGGTTAGGTTAGGTTAGGTTAGGTTAGGTTAGGTTAGGTTAGGTTAGGTTAGGTTAGGTTAGGTTAGGTTAGGTTAGGTTAGGTTAGGTTAGGTTAGGTTAGGTTAGGTTAGGTTAGGTTAGGTTAGGTTAGGTTAGGTTAGGTTAGGTTAGGTTAGGTTAGGTTAGGTTAGGTTAGGTTAGGTTAGGTTAGGTTAGGTTAGGTTAGGTTAGGTTAGGTTAGGTTAGGTTAGGTTAGGTTAGGTTAGGTTAGGTTAGGTTAGGTTAGGTTAGGTTAGGTTAGGTTAGGTTAGGTTAGGTTAGGTTAGGTTAGGTTAGGTTAGGTTAGGTTAGGTTAGGTTAGGTTAGGTTAGGTTAGGTTAGGTTAGGTTAGGTTAGGT
>OY041613.1:16282500-16293915 GCA_955876795.1 Eupithecia tripunctaria | reverse complement strand
TTATCTCTGAAACGGTAAGAGTTGGACGATTTTTGACCAAAGTTTATAATTTAGATATATCTAAATTATAAGTTTGCCTGCCCATCAAATTTATACAAAATATTACCCCCCCCCCCCCCCCCCCCCTCCCTAATTTTTGAAGTCTTGTTACTTGTATACGGAAGCTCCTATTCGGACGCGGATTTTTGATTTAATTTAGTTTTAGTTGTAAGAATATTATAGCATTAAGATTATAGACATAAGTATACTAACTAGACTCTATATAGAGTTCATATTTTTGTTAGGAGTATTATCGTGACTTCCTTGCCAAAGCTTGGTTGACGTGTTTAGTGCTTAGCAGCTGGCTTTTCACCACTTCACTTCTTTTTGACAGACTCCGTGTAGAGTCTTCGACACCCGCACTGGTTAGGCTCTCTTCACGCCTGCCTTGGTTAACAGCGAAGCAACCTCCCATTGCAAAGTCGAACCCAGCAACCGCCACCTGAAACAGAAAGCAAAATTGGTTAGAGTCAAGGAGTCTTTGACTCTGTATAGAGCCAAAAACTTTTATTTGGTTTAATAGAATTAAATATATACAAAATTTACTAGGCTAAGATAATTGAAAATATTTACAACTTTTACAAATTTACAAACCCTACACTTAACAAAGTCCTCTGAAAAACATGTTCGGATTTCGTACTCCTATAAAAACGACAAAGACCAACGAGGAAGACTCCCACCAAGGAGAAAAAATGGAAAACGAGGCAGAAATCATGATGCCGAAGCAGAAAGAAGACGGGAAAATCCTGATACCTGACGAGAGCACAAACAAAACACATAAAAATGACGAGACCAAGAACGATCACAACAGCCCGATCCAAAGCGTACGGAAAAGTATAGGTGAATGGGAATCCGGAAAACCGGAACCACCATCCAAGACTTCAGTAACTCCCATTAAAGCTAAAATGGTGGAGCATTTAAGGCCGAAGCCGAAAGCAACGACCTCTCAAACCGAGAGCAAACCGATAACCCGCAGAACTTCAACTGAAGCGACACAAAGCCCGCCTACGCAAGAAAAACAGAACTACAAACTAAAAGATAGGCTGGCAGAAGCCAGACAATGTGTCATCAGAGCAAAAACAAACCTGGGGAACTCCAGAAACATCAAGACGGAGATAAAGACCGAAGTCATGAACGCAATCGACAGGCTCTACCAGCTGGTGAAAGAAGGAGAATGTGTAAAAGGTAAGGTTAAAACAAACACACCCGAAGTCAGACACGAACCTGAAAAAGAAAAAGAACAGACAAGAGATGGAAGGAACGAATTGATGAGAAAATTGGAAGAACACGCCAAACTTATCCACGATAGCAATGATAGAATGAAAAACCTAAAGGAAACACTAGAACGACAACAAGAGCTTCAGGAAAGGCAGTCTTACGCCAGTGTAGCAGCGGTAAACCCAGGGAGGCAGCACGCAGGACAAGCTGCGCTACACTCGGTGGTGGTCACTGCCAAGAATGAAAAGGAAACTGGAGAACAGATTCTAAACAGGATAAGGGAGGCGGTAAATGCAAAGGAAAGCGGAATAATAGTGGATAAAATCAGGAAAGCAAAGGACAGAAAGGTGATTGTGGGATGTAGAACAGAAGAAGAAAGGCAGAAGGTCAAGGATAAACTCAGAGGAGCGGAAGAACTCAACGTAGAAGAGATTAGAAATAAAGACCCCTTGGTGATCCTCAGAGATGTCTTCAAATTTAATAGCGATGAAGATGTTCTCAACGCCCTAAAGAATCAGAACAAGGAAGTCGTGACCGAAGACATAAAACATCTAAAAATGGAGATAGTCTACAAAAAACACGCCAGGAATCCACACATGCACCATATAGTTATGAGGGTGTCCCCAAAAATTTGGCAACGAATGGTTGATACGGAAACCATCCGGATCGACCTTCAGCGAGTGAAAGTGACCGACCAATCACCACTCGTCCAGTGCTCACTCTGCCTGGGGTATGGACATGGAAGACGTTTCTGTAAAGAGACCACGGAGAAGTGTTGCCACTGCGGGGGACCCCACATGCGGTCCGAATGCGCCGACTGGCTTGCTGGGGCAGTACCAACATGCATCAACTGCATGCACGCAAAAGCTGACAAGACTGACCACAACGCCTTCAGTCAGGAATGCTCCATCCGCAGGAAATGGGAAGCACTGGCACGAGCAACGATAGCGTATTGCTGAGGTGGTCCTGGCGGCCCCACCGGCACAAGTCAGCGCAAAGCCATACCTAGCAGTCCAAGCAAACCTGCAAAGAATGGAGTTAGCTACCCAAGAGCTTATGCTTGAGGCAAGCAAGAAGAGGATGGCCTTTGCGCTGATACAGGAACCGTATATTGGCACTGTTGGCGAGATTAGAAACTACAAAGGAGCAAGAATATACCAGTGCACAAACCGCGGAGACAAGGTGGTAAAGGCAGGAATCGCGGTATTCGACTCAGATATCGCCGTAAGTCAATGCCCAGAACTGACTACGCCAAACATCATAGTAGTCAAGATGCGAACCAATGCCTGGGAAATAGCCGTAGTTTCTTTCTATTTTGAGCCAACAGAACCTATACATCCATACCTGGAACACCTCAAAAAGATAGCGCAAAGGGTAGGCGTTAGAAAAATTCTTGTTGGAGGTGACGCAAACGCCAAAAGCACCTGGTGGGGTAGCAAAAAGATAGACGATAGAGGAGAAGAGATGGCGGGAACAATTGAAGAGATGGATTTGCAGGTACTCAACGTAGGAGACACCCCAACCTTCGCTACTGTCAGAGGAAACAAAACGTACACCAGTCTTGTAGACATCACAACCTGCACAACGGATCTGCTGGACCTGGTAGAGGACTGGAGAGTAGATGAAGGCCTGACGAGCTCCGACCACAACGCACTAATATTCAAAATTAGACTATTAAAGGCAAAAGGCACAAACATTAGTAGAACCACTAGGGTATTTAATAGCAAAAAAGCTAATTGGCAACACTTTCATGAGAAAATGGCCCAATTGCAAGAACACAAAAATATAGCCAAAGAAGAAATAGACAAAATAAGTAATAAAATAGAATTAGAAAGCCAAATAGAGCAGTATATTAGTTTAATAACAGAAGCAAGCAATAGTAGTATCCCTAAAATTAGAATAAAAGATCAAATCAACTTACCGTGGTGGTCGGAAGAGCTCGCCCAGCTGAAGAAGAAGGTTGCTACCAGGAAGCGAAGAGTCCACTGCGCAGCGCCAATCCGGAGGGAGATGGTCGTCGGAGAGTACCTGCAAATAAAACAAGAATATGAGCAAAAAGTAAAGAAGGCACAAACAGAGAGCTGGAAGGGTTTCTGTGGAAAACAAGACAGAGAAGGAATGTGGGAAGGAATTTACAGGGTAATTGGAAGGACAACAAAACGGCAAGAAGACCTGCCCCTGGCCAGAGAAGGGAAAGTTCTTAGCGCAACTGAGTCCGCAGGGCTGCTAGCCGAAACATTTTACCCGGAGGACAAGGAAGACAGCGACAATACCGATCATCAGCAAATCAGGAAAAAAGCCGACCAAGTAAATGGCACGGAGCATAATACAACCCATGACCCACCATTTACCTCTGAAGAGGTTATAGCAGCGATGAATAGCTTTAACCCGAAGAAGGCACCGGGTGCAGATGGTCTGACAGCGGACATCTGTAGGCATGCGATTACACGGGATCCAGGGCTGTACCTATCACTGGCCAACAAATGCCTAGAGCAAGGACACTTCCCTAACATCTGGAAGGAGGCGACCGTGGTAATACTCCGAAAACCGGGGAAGGCGAACTACACGGAAGCCAAGTCCTACAGGCCTATAGGATTGTTGCCAGTGATGGGTAAAATCCTGGAAAAAATGATCGTAAATCGCATAAAATGGCACATCCTACCACGGATTAGCACCTGCCAATACGGATTTATGCCAAGACGAAGCACGGAAGACTCCCTCTATGACCTAATACAGTACATACGCAATAAGCTGAAACAAAAAAGACTCATAACAATCGTATCCTTGGACATAGAGGGAGCCTTCGATAGTGCATGGTGGCCAGTTATTAGAATTCGTTTGGCAGAAGAAAACTGTCCCATCAACATAAGACGGATCATGGACAGTTACCTCAAAAACAGAAAGGTAAAAGTTAGGTACGCAGGCACGGAAATCAGTAGAGTTACTGCCAAGGGCTGCGTCCAGGGATCCATTGGGGGACCGATTCTGTGGAATTTGATCCTCGACCCGTTGCTTAAGGGACTGCAAGAACGAGGAGACTACTGCCAAGCGTTTGCCGATGACGTTGTTCTAGTCTTTGACGGATTGACTGCATCAGAAGTGGAGCGACAGGCGAACGCCGCTCTCGCGCATGTTCAGAAGTGGGGTGTCCGGAACAAACTTAAGTTTGCACCGCACAAAACCAACGCGATGGTGATAACAAACAAACTTAAATACGACACACCACGACTGAGCATGGGCGGGATCGAAATCGCTATGTCAGATGAGATAAAGATCTTGGGGCTCACTGTAGACAGTAAGCTCACGTTCAACAGCCACGCAGTGAACGTGTGCAAGAAGGCATTGAACGTCTACAAGCAACTGTCTAGAGCTGCCAAGATCGGCTGGGGCCTCCACCCAGAAGTCATACGAACCATCTACACGGCAGTAGTCGAGCCTGTAATTATGTACGCAGCTAGTGCCTGGGCACCGGCAGCTCGTAAAATAGGCGTACAGAAACAACTTAACGCGGTCCAACGGGGCTTTGCCCAAAAGATATGCAAGTCCTATAGAACCGTCTCCCTCAACTCGGCTCTAGTGTTGGCTGGCATTCTGCCACTCGACCTCAGAATACAGGAGGCAGCCGCCCTGTATGAGGCCAAGAAAGGAGTTCCCCAGCCAACGCTAGGAGATAGGGAGATCGAGAAAATGACATCCTTTGCAGAATCACCTCACCCGGCGGAACATATGAGCCTGGAATTCATATGCCTGGAAGACCAAGAGCAGGTGGACATTCACAGCGGTCACGCAGTAAGAATGTTCACAGACGGCAGTAAGATTGAGGGCAAGGTCGGAGCAGCATTATCCGTATGGAATTTGCTAGCCGAGACCAAAACCCATAAATTGAAACTGTCGTCTCACTGCACCGTCTACCAGGCGGAATTACTGGCCATATTGAAAGCCACGCATGAGGTCCTCAAGAGCACGGAATTGAGCTTCGGTGTATACAGTGACTCAAGATCTTCACTCGAAGCAGTCACTAATAACGCATCGATTCACCCTCTAGCCGTAGAAATACGAAACAACCTGCGGCAGGCAATAAAACACCAGCATAAAAATGTATTTTTATACTGGATAAAAGCACATGCAGGTCTAGAGGGTAACGAAAGAGCAGACAAACTGGCAAAAGACGCGGCCCTTCGAAGTAAGAAGAGGCCTGACTATGAACTCTGTCCAACCTCTTATGTTAAAAGAGAGATCAGGTCAGAAACCCTCGCTGAATGGAACACCAGGTATAGGACAGGTAAAACAGCAGCCGTCACTAAAATGTTCTTCCCCGATGCCATACAAGCATTCAAAACAGTTAGGCAGGTAGGACCGATAGGAATTCTGACACAAGTAATGACAGGGCACGGTGGGTTCTCAGAATACTTGGCTCGTTTCAAGTGTAAGGAAGACCCATCGTGCATCTGTGAACCAGGCAGGCCCGAAAGCGTACACCACATCCTCTTTGAATGTCCCGCGTTTGGCAAGGAAAGATACGAAGTAGAGCAAAATTTAGAGATAACATTAACACCCTATAGTATAAAAGACTGTATAAGCAATAAAAATATAAGAAATAAGATTATAGAGTTTTGTCTAGATATAGCAAATAGAGTAATAAATAGAAATAAAGATAGATAACTTTTGTTGAATATATATATTTAAAAATATGTATAAAGTCAGCAATATATTAAATATGTAAAATGTTAAAACATAGCGTAAAATATGATTAAAAAGCTAGACGTAAAATAAGAATGTAACATAAATATAAGAAAATAAAAATTGTAGACATATAACATAACACAATTGTAATAAACGTAAGAAAAACTGTAATAGAATAAGCTTCCCCAACCCCCTTTTTGAAATCCAAATAAAGTAAATAATGATAAAAAGAAATAAAAAAGATAGTGCAAGTAACAATGTATGAAGGGAGATGGATGAAAGAAAGACATAGTATGAAGTATGGAAGTGCGAGAGGCATAAAAGAGAGAACTGGAATGAAAGGGTAGTGTAGACCAGGTCCCTGGTAAAGCCAGGGGAAGACAGGAAAACAAAAAAAAAAAAAAAAAAAAAAAAAAAAAAAAAAAAACCTAACCTAACCTAACCTAACCTAACCTAACCTAACCTAACCTAACCTAACCTAACCTAACCTAACCTAACCTAACCTAACCTAACCTAACCTAACCTAACCTAACCTAACCTAACCTAACCTAACCTAACCTAACCTAACCTAACCTAACCTAACCTAACCTAACCTAACCTAACCTAACCTAACCTAACCTAACCTAACCTAACCTAACCTAACCTAACCTAACCTAACCTAACCTAACCTAACCTAACCTAACCTAACCTAACCTAACCTAACCTAACCTAACCTAACCTAACCTAACCTAACCTAACCTAACCTAACCTAACCTAACCTAACCTAACCTAACCTAACCTAACCTAACCTAACCTAACCTAACCTAACCTAACCTAACCTAACCTAACCTAACCTAACCTAACCTAACCTAACCTAACCTAACCTAACCTAACCTAACCTAACCTAACCTAACCTAACCTAACCTAACCTAACCTAACCTAACCTAACCTAACCTAACCTAACCTAACCTAACCTAACCTAACCTAACCTAACCTAACCTAACCTAACCTAACCTAACCTAACCTAACCTAACCTAACCTAACCTAACCTAACCTAACCTAACCTAACCTAACCTAACCTAACCTAACCTAACCTAACCTAACCTAACCTAACCTAACCTAACCTAACCTAACCTAACCTAACCTAACCTAACCTAACCTAACCTAACCTAACCTAACCTAACCTAACCTAACCTAACCTAACCTAACCTAACCTAACCTAACCTAACCTAACCTAACCTAACCTAACCTAACCTAACCTAACCTAACCTAACCTAACCTAACCTAACCTAACCTAACCTAACCTAACCTAACCTAACCTAACCTAACCTAACCTAACCTAACCTAACCTAACCTAACCTAACCTAACCTAACCTAACCTAACCTAACCTAACCTAACCTAACCTAACCTAACCTAACCTAACCTAACCTAACCTAACCTAACCTAACCTAACCTAACCTAACCTAACCTAACCTAACCTAACCTAACCTAACCTAACCTAACCTAACCTAACCTAACCTAACCTAACCTAACCTAACCTAACCTAACCTAACCTAACCTAACCTAACCTAACCTAACCTAACCTAACCTAACCTAACCTAACCTAACCTAACCTAACCTAACCTAACCTAACCTAACCTAACCTAACCTAACCTAACCTAACCTAACCTAACCTAACCTAACCTAACCTAACCTAACCTAACCTAACCTAACCTAACCTAACCTAACCTAACCTAACCTAACCTAACCTAACCTAACCTAACCTAACCTAACCTAACCTAACCTAACCTAACCTAACCTAACCTAACCTAACCTAACCTAACCTAACCTAACCTAACCTAACCTAACCTAACCTAACCTAACCTAACCTAACCTAACCTAACCTAACCTAACCTAACCTAACCTAACCTAACCTAACCTAACCTAACCTAACCTAACCTAACCTAACCTAACCTAACCTAACCTAACCTAACCTAACCTAACCTAACCTAACCTAACCTAACCTAACCTAACCTAACCTAACCTAACCTAACCTAACCTAACCTAACCTAACCTAACCTAACCTAACCTAACCTAACCTAACCTAACCTAACCTAACCTAACCTAACCTAACCTAACCTAACCTAACCTAACCTAACCTAACCTAACCTAACCTAACCTAACCTAACCTAACCTAACCTAACCTAACCTAACCTAACCTAACCTAACCTAACCTAACCTAACCTAACCTAACCTAACCTAACCTAACCTAACCTAACCTAACCTAACCTAACCTAACCTAACCTAACCTAACCTAACCTAACCTAACCTAACCTAACCTAACCTAACCTAACCTAACCTAACCTAACCTAACCTAACCTAACCTAACCTAACCTAACCTAACCTAACCTAACCTAACCTAACCTAACCTAACCTAACCTAACCTAACCTAACCTAACCTAACCTAACCTAACCTAACCTAACCTAACCTAACCTAACCTAACCTAACCTAACCTAACCTAACCTAACCTAACCTAACCTAACCTAACCTAACCTAACCTAACCTAACCTAACCTAACCTAACCTAACCTAACCTAACCTAACCTAACCTAACCTAACCTAACCTAACCTAACCTAACCTAACCTAACCTAACCTAACCTAACCTAACCTAACCTAACCTAACCTAACCTAACCTAACCTAACCTAACCTAACCTAACCTAACCTAACCTAACCTAACCTAACCTAACCTAACCTAACCTAACCTAACCTAACCTAACCTAACCTAACCTAACCTAACCTAACCTAACCTAACCTAACCTAACCTAACCTAACCTAACCTAACCTAACCTAACCTAACCTAACCTAACCTAACCTAACCTAACCTAACCTAACCTAACCTAACCTAACCTAACCTAACCTAACCTAACCTAACCTAACCTAACCTAACCTAACCTAACCTAACCTAACCTAACCTAACCTAACCTAACCTAACCTAACCTAACCTAACCTAACCTAACCTAACCTAACCTAACCTAACCTAACCTAACCTAACCTAACCTAACCTAACCTAACCTAACCTAACCTAACCTAACCTAACCTAACCTAACCTAACCTAACCTAACCTAACCTAACCTAACCTAACCTAACCTAACCTAACCTAACCTAACCTAACCTAACCTAACCTAACCTAACCTAACCTAACCTAACCTAACCTAACCTAACCTAACCTAACCTAACCTAACCTAACCTAACCTAACCTAACCTAACCTAACCTAACCTAACCTAACCTAACCTAACCTAACCTAACCTAACCTAACCTAACCTAACCTAACCTAACCTAACCTAACCTAACCTAACCTAACCTAACCTAACCTAACCTAACCTAACCTAACCTAACCTAACCTAACCTAACCTAACCTAACCTAACCTAACCTAACCTAACCTAACCTAACCTAACCTAACCTAACCTAACCTAACCTAACCTAACCTAACCTAACCTAACCTAACCTAACCTAACCTAACCTAACCTAACCTAACCTAACCTAACCTAACCTAACCTAACCTAACCTAACCTAACCTAACCTAACCTAACCTAACCTAACCTAACCTAACCTAACCTAACCTAACCTAACCTAACCTAACCTAACCTAACCTAACCTAACCTAACCTAACCTAACCTAACCTAACCTAACCTAACCTAACCTAACCTAACCTAACCTAACCTAACCTAACCTAACCTAACCTAACCTAACCTAACCTAACCTAACCTAACCTAACCTAACCTAACCTAACCTAACCTAACCTAACCTAACCTAACCTAACCTAACCTAACCTAACCTAACCTAACCTAACCTAACCTAACCTAACCTAACCTAACCTAACCTAACCTAACCTAACCTAACCTAACCTAACCTAACCTAACCTAACCTAACCTAACCTAACCTAACCTAACCTAACCTAACCGGATAAGGAGAGCAAGCAGGACAAGGAAAGGAATGGTGATAGAAGAATATAAGAAAGCGAAGGAAGAGTACAAGGAGATGATGCAATTGGCAATAAATAATAGCTGGAAGGACTTCTGCACGGGTGAAAAGAAAGAAACTGTTTGGCAGAGATCCTACCGAGTCTTGAAGCTCTGTGAAGGAAGTTCAGTTGAGAGAGCATTGCGCCGAAATGTAAACTCCGATCCTCTCGACCCGCTATCCTCAGCGCAATTATTGGCTGAGACTTTCTATCCAGCAGATGAAGAATCAACGGATAATGAAGAACAATCCAGGGTCCGCGCAGAAATGCTCGAGGTAGTAAGAAGACTTACCCATAATTCGCTGTCGCAGGATTGCCCGAACTTCACGCTCGAAGAAGTA
The DNA here is from genome assembly GCA_955876795.1 of Eupithecia tripunctaria. NCBI lineage: Eukaryota > Metazoa > Arthropoda > Insecta > Lepidoptera > Geometridae > Eupithecia > Eupithecia tripunctaria. The sequence continues at coordinate 16,283,650 of OY041613.1, read as the reverse complement.
AAAATGGTCTATTCCAAAATGAGCTCAAAGAAGTCTCCGGGGGAAGATGGACTCACCTCAGACATCTGCAGAAATGGTTTTGAAGTAGCACCGATGATACAGCTGTCTATTTTTAACATCTGCCTTAAATTAGGCTATTTTCCAAGGTCATGGAAGACCGCACGGATAAAAATTATCCCCAAACCAGGGAAAGACGATTATTCACACCCCAAATCGTATCGACCAATAGGTCTTCTCTCTGTTTTGGGGAAAGTGCTGGAGAAGTTGTTTGCGACCCGAATGGCATGGCACCTTGGTAGCAACTCGCTCCTTAGTAGTCGCCAGTATGGATTTACTCCACAAAAAGGCACAGAAGATGCGTTGTATGATGCTGTTGGGATGGTGAGGCAGGCAGTGAGAAGCAAGGAGATAGTCGCCATCATCTCCTTAGACATCGAGGGTGCGTTCGATAACTGTTGGTGGCCAGGTATTTTAAAGCAGCTTCACACAAAAGGAGTCGATGCGTCAACGCTAAAACTTGTAGTAAGTTACCTGTCTGGAAGAAGAGTAAATCTAGGCTACATGGGCGAAACAGTCCACAGAGCAACTACCAAGGGATGCGTTCAAGGTTCAATCTGCGGCCCCTTACTCTGGAACGTGCAACTGAACCCACTCCTCGAAGCGTCCAGACTGCTCGAAGCCCATATCCAAGCATTTGCTGACGATATTCTGGTAGTAGCCAGTGCAAGAACTGCCGCCCTTTTAGAGGCAAAGGTAAACAAGGCATTGAAACTGGTTTCTGAATGGGGAAGGAACTACAAGATGCGATTTGCAGCACACAAAACCCAGGCAATAGTGATAACTAAAAAACTTAAGTACGATACACCAAGGTTTACACTGAATGGAGAGTTCCTTGAACTGTCAAACAGTCTCAAAGTATTAGGCCTCACCATAGACAAGACACTCAATTTCAAAGAACACCTGGACAACATATATAAGAAATCCATCAACATCTTCAAGATGATGTCCAGAGCTGTAAAGTCACAGTGGGGCCTAAACCCTGAAATTACGAGACTGCTCTATCTGGTGACGGTCGAGCCTGTGGTCCTGTATGCTGCTAGTGCATGGGCTCCTGCTGCAGAAAGAAAGTTTGTTCAGGAAAGACTGGCTC